>BSQZ01000057.1:2722500-2830000 GCA_033239005.1 Lamellibrachia satsuma
TATACAGAATAACGCATGTTTAAATCACTAGTTAGCTTAGCCCATTATACAATTGAAACGGGGGAGCAATAGAAGGTTTTTTTTATTAAATAAACAACTTGTTTCGGTTATATATATATATATATATATATATATACATTAGAAGGTTTTTTAATTAAACAAACAACTGTTTCAGTTATATATATATATATATATATATATATATATATATATATATATATATATATATATATATATATATAAAACAATCTGTTGGCAATCTGTTTATATATATATATATATATATATATATATATATATATATATATATATATATATATATATATATATATATATATATATATATATATATAACCGAAACAGTTGTTTGTTTAATAAAAAAACCTTCTATTGCAAGACAAGCTTGGTATGTTTTCGAGTTGTCATTGCTCTGAAATACTAATATAACTAGTTGTTTTTACTAACGACATTGAAGGTTTCGTGCATTTTGCCATAATAAATTAAGCATTGTCTTTGGTTCTGGTTCCAACAGGAAAAATCGCCTTTGTTGCAAAATCAATCTTAAGCGAGTTTTATACGACAAATATGCAAAGCGAAACAACGAACTAAGACACGGTTTTGTTCTTGTAGTTCTTTGCGTTGTACAAACACTCGCAGATAATGGAAGGAAACAAGGGCGTCGATACGAGTTACAAAGACAGCAGGGTGCGGCCAGGCGGGACCATCTACTCCATACAAACGAAGCGCTCGTCACACATCGACTTCTCTGTCACGCAAAAGGACCAGGCCGTACAAACAGAGTTGTTTCCCGTAAGAGACCCTTCCTTTGTCTGCGACACTGGCTCGCCGTTATCTTATGTCTTGTCGTATATGTCTTCACACAGCAAACGCATGCATGTATACGTTAGTGGACTTAATCACACGCGCGCACGCACGCGCGCACGCACACACGCACGCACGCACGCACACACACATACCTGACTTAACTACTAAACATTGATCGCCAACCTTTTAATATACTAGCTAAAAGACTGTTTTACGTAACATTGCGACATTAAACTGATTAATAAAATTATTTACATTCTATTCTATCTCGGTTGGTTAAAAGTAACTGGGGATTTTAATCACACAAGTCCCAACTAGTTCCATGTCAGTCAGCCAATCAGTTCGTCCACTGGGATGTACAGGAAGTACGTACATACATGAGCCGACTGTACACGAGGCATCTTTGTTTTCAGGGTGATGTACATCCTGAGACGTGCTGCATCCAGGAAAGCGGTCGTACGCGGAGGAAGTCGCTCATGCAGCGAAAGACACAAGTGTTCCCTGTGACGCTCGTTCCCTCGACCCATAGTTCGTAAACGTCACGTCATATACTAGGAGAATCCCAGGTAGTTATTATCCCAGATATGTTTATTATAGTAACGTCCAGAGTAAGGTACAACGTCTACGGTACGCTCTCCACAGACACAGCTAACGTTGCGACCAGTCTAGGCAAATGTAAAATTTTTATTGTCAGAATGATTGAAGAAAGGGTAACATCCATTTGGTTTTATGTAGTGCAATCTTCTGAAGCGGAAATAAAGTACAAAACATGTAAAAACAAATTGACATCTGTATTAAGGTGCTATGATAAAACTTACTACAGCGAGTTGCTAGAGAAGCAGAAAATAATGTAAAGGGAACCTGGAAAATACTAAACAGTATCATCAACAAACAATTCAACGCACCAGGATACCCTACTTATTTTGGTGAGTAACAACAAATAAATATAAAAAATAAGGCTATTGCAAATGGATTCAACAATTATTTTACAAATGTTGGCTTTAACTTGACAAAGATGTGTCTGTTTATAATTATTTGGGTTAAGTCCGGTTGATGAGCAAGAAATTATTAGAACTGTACAACAATTTAAAAACAAAGTGTCAACGGATTTTACTGATATTAATACGAGCATGGTCCAAACAATTACTACTGAAATTGCAAAACCCTTAAATCACATATGCAATGTATCTTTCCAAACAGGGGTGTCCAACAAAATGAAAATTGCCAAAGTTATTCCTGTATTTAAGGCTGGTGATAAGTATATATTCACAAATTATAGACCTAATCTCTTTACTACCGCAATTTAAAAAAATTCTGGAGAAACAATAGAATGCTAGATTGGAAACGTTTCTAAATAGGTATGATTCACTTTGCCCAAGCCAGTATGGCTTTGGATATAATATGTCAACATCTCATGCTATTTTTGAATTGGTTGGAAAAAAAATAATAATTCTCTAGACAATAATAAATATTCTATTGGTGTATTTATATATCTCAAGAAAGCATTCGACACAGATGATCATGATGCATTGGCTTACAAATAAAATGTCTCTGGTGTTCGTTGTATAGCACATAAGTGGATTGTGAATTATTTAGAAAATAGATTTTCCTGAAATATGGGAAAATATATATGCAGCAAACTTAAAATGTTTAGTCTTGTTACATAAAAAGATTGTAAGATTAATCTGTGGTGCTCAGAGGTTGGACCACACATCTAGCCTATTTTATGATCTTCGCATTCTAAAATTTCCAGATATCGTTAAACTAAAAACTGCTGAAATTATGTTTAAGGCATTTAACAATTCATTGCCTAACAACTTACAAAAGCTTTTCTTTTTGTATGGCCCGATCTATAATATTATGGCCCGACAAAATTGTGTATTTAAACAAAACTATGCACGCACTAATCTAAAGACAATGTGTATATCAATTAACGGTGAAAAGTTATGGAATTCCCTTGACAGTGTATTCATCTTTTCAAAATTAACTATACTGTTCAAGTATTTCACAGCTACATAGCCAATGAGTAACCCGATTACGGTGAAAAAATGAATTGTATTGCAATAGAATTGTTCATGTGCTATTATCTTTAAAAAAAATACAAATACACTCAGAACTGAATTGTACAATACACGCTTACACTTGTATAATTGTATCATTTAGTGTCACTTATAAGTGACAGGGCAAGCAACATAAGCATTACACTTCTTCTTGCCCATTTAACTTTTTCAACTTGTACTGTTGATGTTTAAATAATTCAATTGTATGTTTGCTGTTGATGTTGTTGAAATAAAATGTATTATAATAATAATATTATTATTATATAGTGCAGTGTATTTTTTTTAATAACACCTTTTTGGAGTTCTACTGCTGCAAGTTGCATATTCATATAGTTTCCTTACAGTTATGATATAACGCCCCGTGCGCAATAAATGCTTAGAAGATCCCACCCATAGTCTTCTATACATTGAAAGGAACAAGAAAAGCCATGTTGTCAATCATGGAGGGGTGGCAGATGGCGGCCATCTTGGTTTTTAAAATGTCCGCCATTTCTGAATATTTCTCACCATATCTCTAGCAACGTGTTAAATGTGCAGACATCACAGAGCCGTTCGATACTTATCGGATAGTTATGCAGATTTATATTTTGTCCGATAAGATGAATTATGGCAACATTATCTTTTTTCAGTCGTCATTGAAGCAAACGACAAGACGGAACATATATTATGGGCAGTTATCTTGTTTAAGCATGAATTAAATGACTGAGCAATGTTGACCAACCAGCAGCTAAGGTGCCTCGACAAGCAACACACTTTCGTTTCTGCCTGATATGCCAACAAGGTTTAACTGAAAAACTCGTTGATTCGCCGTCTCCTTACAAAACATTACTACAATACATCAGAGAGCGAGCAGAAATCAGCATGAGGATTAGTGATGCAACAGAAGAAGACCTACTGTTTAACGGTGCGACCTGGCATAGAAGCTGCTGCCATGGTACTGTACTACGGTGTAGGAGGGCACACTTACTGTACCACGGTGTAGGAGGGCACACTTACTGTACTACGGTGTAGGAGGGCACACTTACTGTACCACGGTGTAGGAGGGCACACTTACTGTACCACGGTGTAGGAGGGCACACTTACTGTACCACGGTGTAGGAGGGCACACTTACTGTACCACGGTGTAGGAGGGCACACTTACTGTACCACGGTGTAGGAGGGCACACTTACTGTACCACGGTGTAGGAGGGCACACTTACTGTACCACGGTGTAGGAGGGCACACTTACTGTACCACGGTGTAGGAGGGCACACTTACTGTACCACGGTGTAGGAGGGCACACTTACTGTACCACGGTGTAGGGCACACTTACTGTACCGCGGTTTAGGAGGGCACACTTACTGTACCATGGTGTAGGAGGGCACACTTACTGTACCACGGTGTAGGGCACACTTACTGTACCACGGTGTAGGAGGGCACACTTACTGTACCACGGTGTAGGAGGGCACACTTACTGTACCACGGTGTAGGAGGGCATACTTCTTACTGTACCACGGTGTAGGAGGGCACACTTACTGTACCACGGTGTAGGAGGGCACACTTCTTACTGTACCACGGTGTAGGAAGGCACACTTACTGTACCACGGTGTAGAAGGGCACACTTACGCTACGAAAAGCTCATAACACAAAAAGCACATTCTCAGTCAGCATCTACTCCGTTCTGCTACTTCATGTACCCGCTTACAGGCAATTCAATATGACAATGCTGTGTGCTTTTTTTGTGACGCAAAATCTTCTAGACGCAATCCTCTGTTTATAGTTCGTACTGATGCAGCTGGCCGACGTCTTCGTTCAGCAATTGAATTAAGTAATGATGATAACTACCGGGTGAAGCTCAGTACTGCTATTAACCCCCCAACGACGCACATGCCATTGACGTTAAATATCAAATGTTGGACATTGCATGTTATCAATGTCCTGCGCCAGCAAAATCAGGAAAGATCAATTCCTAATGTAGCAAGTGAAATAGCAGCCGTCATTTAGTTCATTAGCCTAGTTGAAGAGGCTTTGGTTGTTTTCTATATTCTCAAAATGTCTGATCTACATGCTGCATACATGGATATTAGGTCAGCTTATTGTGTCAAGAATCCCGAATGTTCACGAAAAAATACAAAGATTTGCAAGTGATATTCCTGGCGTGGAATTTCACAAGGCAAAGCGAAGAAATGAATCTGAACTTGTAAGTGTGAAGTATTCCCGGGATGTAGCCGTGCGTATTGCATCAGAATCTCATAACAGGAGCAGTACGGTGGGTTTTACAAGGAACAAAGTCCAATCTCTCATCTGAAATGTCTGAAGGCAAACGAGCTGCAGTAGATAAACATGCTAAGAGTCTTGCCCAGAGGATTGTGTCTTATCAACTTTCAGATCAATACATAAGTCTGATTAAGTTAGATACCACAACAAAATGCCACAGCAGCTGGTGATGTGTGTAGCCATAAGACAAGCAACAAGGGACAAAAAAGTCTGTACAGTTTTAGTGTTTCAGTCGGATACGAGCGTCTCCTAAAGCTAGAAACTAAAATAGCTAATACAATTCTACAACAAACGAAAGAGAATGATGGAGTTTATGTCCCTGCAAGCATTGTTCGTGGCAGACATATATTCTTTGCAGTAGACAATGTCAACTTTGCTGAGGATACAGCCACGAGGACTGTTTCCCGCAGACGGTTCCCTCCTCTATGCCACTTCAAAGAGTGGTGCCAGAGGAAGACCCAAAAACTGGTTCTCAAGCCGACTCAGTTTGCAAACGTGTCGTCATTATCGACGGAATGGCAGATCTACAATCACTAGACAAGCGCCAGCATGGATAGCCAATTGCTCTGATGTAGCACAACATTTCATTGTCAGATATACAGTGACTATGAAGAAGTGCATTTGGTGTGTGATCGGTATGATGTTGGCGAATCACTGACAACGTCCACAAACGTGAAAATAGACTAGATGTTAGCAAGGCTGTAGCATATCACACCACAGATTCAACATCAATCGACAATCAATTCCCTTGATGCTATATCAAATGGTTCCACCTCAATTAGGATCCACTTTCCGGATGCTGACGTCCTTGTACTAGCTATAAGACGTTATCCAAGTTTCTGCCATGACACATGTTTGTGACAGGAACTGGACATAAACGTAGAGTCATACCACTTCAACCCTTGGTCCCAACAAAGCCGCAGCACTGTCAGGCTTCCAAGCACGAACAGGGACAGACATCACTGGTAGATTTGCTAGCAAGGGGAAGACGACATGCTGGAAAGTTATGCAAGAACTCCACGAAGATGATGAGATATTGCAAGCACTAACACAGCTTGGTGTTGCAGAGAAACCATCCGAATCCTAAGTTGTTGCCCTTGAAGCATTTGTCTGCAAGTTATATTACTTTTCAAAAAGAAGCAAGTTCAATCTGAGGATCCACCTCCAACTAGGGCTGCAATTCTGAGACCACATTACCAGGCTATGGTTTTGTGCAATGATGAAGTGATGACTTCCTTTCCTCCTGTTCCTGAAGCAGTGACACATCTGGTGAAGTGTTTGTGCGCACAGACAAGATGTGCAAATAACCGATGCAAATGCAGACATAATGGACTTCACTGCACCGACCTGCGTCCGCGTTCTGATTCTGGAGAACCGTGTGAAAATGGCAAGAAAGAATCTTAACAGACAACGAGGGTGAGAGCGATGAAGATTAAAATGTAAATATAACCAAAATGACTGAAAACAGTTGTTTTGTTACAAATATTCCCTAAATAAGATTTTAGGTAAGTTCCTTGCCATTTCAGTTGTCGGTTTTACCACCAAAACAGCTTCATACCACGTACACAGCTCGAGTTATTGTTGAAAAATTACTGAATACGTCGGCTATTTTTAAATTAAAGATGGCCACCATCTGCCACCCCTCCATGCTTGACAACATGGCTTTTCTTTTTCCTTGGGATGCATAGAAAACATCTGAACATGTGGTATATTCTAATAATGTATTGCCCACAGGATACCATATCCCCCTGACTATTAGGTCTAGCATTACTACGTGACTTCGAGAAACTATTCTGGGCGTACTTTGGCAAAACACTTATTTAAAACGAAACCAGAGTCTTGGTTTTGGGCCTATACATATGTGAGAGTTATTAAAATATAATCATTTGCAACTACAATTAAGAAGAATATCACGCCAGTGGTTAATTAGGAAAACTTTGTTGAATATACAACATCTTAATTTCACAGGGCGTGCCATACCTTTGGATAACCATACGTCACGGATTCCGTGGTCTGGTAATGCTTGCACGCCAAATGAAAACATATTTGTATACAGCTATTAATGCATATACTTACCAATAGGATATGGCCATGGTGTTTGTTCAAACTCAACTTATGTAACAAATGTTGGCCTTTGTTTGCTAAACTAGTAATCTTTCTGACAAAATATCACATCACGGAATCTTCCACTTTTAAAACACATTCTGATTAAACAATTGTTGTGATATTCTTAATTTTAGTTGCATGTGGTTAGTTTTTATTATGGCTTTTTGGTGCACAGCCCCAAAACCACGACTTTTGTTTCATTTTAAAATGTAGTTACCAGAAACGATGTATATTGCATTTTGATAACGTAATTTTCGAAAAAATAATGTACAGTTTACATAGCCAATCATATCCTTTCATTTGACGAATCAAAATACATTGCCTCAATTCGTTGGCCTAAGGGCCTGAACTGCATGTACAACAACTGTTCAACTCTATCTTGCATATAAGCAATGCTGCTGTGTGTTAGGCTCTATGTGTTAACACTAGATGCCGGACACAAGTCGATTATTATGTGTTCGTTCAAAAGCTACAGAACGCGTTCCATTTCATAGAAAACTCCAGATTAGCTGGGAAAACTGAATGATGTTCCAACAACATCCATCCGTGTGCTAGATGTATGTAACAATATACAACTTACACAGACTATATGACGTAACCACACGAGGTAGATTTAGGGCCATAAAGTCATCAAGGAAGTAAGGGTGGAGACAGGAGATGATAGCACCACCACTAATATGTACATAAACACTAACAGCAATAATCAGCACAAAAAGGTGGGCGAATAAGGAAGTAAAGGGAGCACAGGTCATATTACTGTAAATAAACTCAAAGTCATATATGTGGATGCCAGAAGATGAGATGCAGCGTGTCGCAATTGAGGAAAATTCAGACTTGACATGTGTAACAGAAACGTAGGCAAACCTCGAGGGATACAGTGTGATTTTTCTTGCCATATATATTGTACACACACGCACGCACGCATACAAACCAACATCACTGTTGTTCAATGTGAGGAGCTTACGTCTACACATAACACTGAATCAATATGGTGTCACATAGCTACTTGTATGGATATGCTACTACAGCACGTCTACAGATCTTGAGAGTGAACTAGCACTCATGAACGTACAGCGTGTGCATCGTGCGACAGTGTTGGTTGTGATAGTGGGAGACTTCAATCACAGCACCATAGACTGGACCGGAGGCATGCTGGAGCCGAGGGGAAACGATTAATGGAGCTCACCCAAGACCTCTTTCTAACCCAGCATGTACCGAATGCTACCAGGGGTGAGAATACACTAGATATGGATCTTACATTATCGTCAGAACCAAATATGGTTGACCGTATTAGAGTAAAAGAACCATCCAGTGATCACAACACAGTGATATAGGACATCACAGTGTCTATACAACAGTAACGTTTACCGACATAAAACAGAAATCACAACGGTAGCTGCGGAACGCAAGATTCGCACAAATTTCACCTTTATGGTAGTGTTATAGTATGCGCCAGAGGCGCTAAGGATTATTACGGGTATCCTATATTCTGCCTCCGCTCGTTATGCCTTACACGATTGATATCTCGTCATCTGAGTGTCCATCCGAGCGTATCCGCAGGAATCGCCGGTTTCGTTCCGGTCAGGAAGCAGAGTGGTCAGTATTACAGAAATTGGGCTACTGATTGCAGTGATGGTCCTCAGGGAGATAGATGATCACGCGACACTAATCACCAAGAGTCATTAGGGGAGACCAGGGCTAGTTTTAACAGTTAGATACATTATGTCTATCAGCGTATACATTTAATTTATTATTAGTATTAATGCAATATACCATACCAATGACATTCCATATTATAGTTAGGTAGATATGTCAAGTTTTCCAGGCGTTGTCGACTGTAACAATTAGCCATGTAATCGGGTAAGTTGTTATGTCTTACACACACTTATACATCTTATACACAGTGTGCATAACAATGTAGGTGTTCACAGCTTCATATATATATATATTAAGCTTTTCATTTTTGATTTACCAAAATTACGGATTCTAACATAACAAACAACTCTGAATGGAATATAAATCATTGAATGGAATACGAAATAGTGAATCGCAATATATCTGCAATGCGACTTCTTCTTGATTGAACGATGCACACAGGTACGCACTCACGCACACACGCACTCACATTGCAACTATATTTATTAATTGCTCAAATAGTGCTGTGCCATAACGATTTAACAAGGTTTCCACTCAGAGCTCATGTATCCAATTAGCCCCGGCCAGCACTAATGCAAACGTCTCCATAAACTTTTACTGGATTTACGAGAACATGCATAAGTGGAAGTTCTCTGCCGGATGAGGTGGGCTGTGCTGTCGACACGTACACTAAAACATCGACGTGTGCCATCATCGACAAACATGCGCCGATCAAGATGCGCATAGCGATTGTACGACCACACACGACGTGGAACAACGTGTCTAAGACGATAGTTGGAGAGCAAATGGAGGAAGACCGGGGTGGAGAGAGCCGGCTCGTCATATCATCTATGCGCCGTGCAAAATCGAACACCACACGAGTCAAATTGTCGATGCATCGGGCGACCACTCGCATCTGTTCAAGGTCGTCTCTAGGTTGCCGATATATCGCTTCTGCGTTTTTTATTTTGTTTCTGGGATCTCGCGAATGTAACTGCTTCAAAGTAGCTTCAAACCTATAGACCTACGTGTGTTTTTACAAACCATTATATCGCATCCATTCCCGGAAACACACCTATCTAATATACATCGCGGTTTCCAATTGTGAGCGGAAAACATGCGCATATAACCTTTATGAAGTCACTGACGTTTCAAGGACAACTTACGCCGGCGTGTTTCTGGCAAACAGCTTAAGGGGGGCGGCTACCATGAAATCAAGCTAACTATGCAACGGAGTCAAAACATGAAACAGAGGTGTCATCTCCGAGAGATTTTTATGCGGGACACAGCGCACGAACGAAGTTCGCCGCCTCACTCACTAAAAACTTGTGCGACTAAAACGCAATATTGACGCAACATTGACCCGACAGCAAACATACCTAATATGTAAACAATAACATCTCATATGTCGGCATTCAGTGAAATATTTATTTCTTGACAATGTTGCGGTGTTCCTGATTGTATGAGGACACAGCGTTGCGTGCTGACTCTTTGTTGCCTTCGACAATTTACGGTGTCGAGTGGTCTCGATGTGGCGTTTCAAATCTGCACGCCCACCAGATGTTATCGTGAAATCACACGCGCATAATGTGCAGCGTGCATTCCTTCAAACTGGGATTTTCCGATGCATGGGAATTCGCTGATCCAATTCTCGTTGAATTTAGCTTTTCGTTTTGGGTCCACACGTCTTCTCTTGAAATTGGGTGCCGCCATGAATGATTATGATAGGCTACGGTAACGGGATTGCCCACAATGCCTTTCATGCGGGAAATGTTTCTCGACTATCCGGTAGGTGGCTCTTGACCAATCGAATGGACCGATTCAAAACACTTCTTCTTCGAAAATAATCTAAAGTTCGACCTAAACAAATCCTCAAAATAAAAATTATTTTTCCTGATTTTGTGAAAACGCGGGAATGCGGGACGGATGACAGCTCTGATGAAATCAACACAAAAGTCATACTGTCGATTGAAACTACGTCCATTATGCCAATAATAAACTCAAATGACACACGTTTTGTGTTTAAAAAACAGCATAAATATAACGTACTACCAGTAGAGCGCCCTGGCGTACAAATTCGTTATATAAAATGAAGTTCAAAACTCGTGTGATTTTAAGATAACAAACCCTAATTTTTGTCTGGCACTTCATAAGTCTTTTCTATGTATACAGGTATGAATAATAAATTAACATTTCGGCCAACTTTTACTGAAATAACATTACTCCTTGTGGGTAAAATTTGGCTTTGGATAACAGTTTTGCTGTTTGTGCTGCTGGCATAGCTGTATGTCAGATATTTCAACTTTTTTTATGGAACACCCAACTGTTTTTGCCTTTTAATAGAGGAAAATAATAAACGAACATTTTGGCCAAATTTTACTGAAGTGGTGTTACTCCTTGTAGATCAAATGTTGAATATTGTAAAAATTTAGTTAAAATGTGGTTTTACCGCGACTTAATAAATAATACATAAAATAATAAAATTCTTAATTAAAAAACGTGCACGGGACCCCATTTTTTTATTTTGGGGCTTTTAGGGCATAATGGATTTCAAACAACCTTTAAAATGTAAAGTTTAATTAGTTTATTTCAGGGTAATCGGCCACTTAAACAGCTGACATTGTGCCGCAAGACTGAAGTTGGACTTCTGTTATCTTTAATACCGCGTCTATACTTCGGGGAGAGAGCTAATAAATAAAGCGCTATTTTATAAGTTGATCGTCAGCGGCGTCGGTGTCGGACAAACATTTTTCAGCCGTCAAATATTTTTCGTTTGGTGTTTCTGCGTATGCGCAAGCCGGTAGTTGATGACCAGTAATATTTATTAATAACATAAGCATATTATAGCTACAATAGGTATTGTATATAATGACAATGAATTGTAACAGATAATGTCGAACACTGGAAATAATGGATGAATTTCCACTTCCTGTCGTAAAATAAAAAAGATTTTATTTAAAATATAAAGCGGCGTTTTCTGTCGTGAAGTATTTTCCTCATGCACATACGTTGGTGCAGCTAATTATATATATATATATATATATATATATATATATATATATATATATATATATATATATATATATATATATATATATATATATATATATATATATATATATATATATATTATATACCGGGAATACGACGAAGGTCGGGATATGATAAAAACAAAAACGACAAGTTTGTGAAATAAGCTGTCTAATTTTATATATATATACCTTTGATAATAATAAAAAAAATTAGACAGCTTATTTCACAAACTTGTCGTTTTTGTTTTTATCATATCCGCGACCTTCGTCGTATTCGCCGGTATAATGTCTTCTGCTATCGCCAAAAGTATTGCAACTGCTCTTGTTAGCCAGTAGACTTGACTAATGCAATTCCCTTTATCATAATATTGCTCACAAGGACATCTTGAAACTTCAACGTCTGCAAAATTGTTTGACAAGGGTAGTTACCCGGTCTCCTCGTTTCTCTCACTCAGTACCCCTTCTTAAATCATTGCATTGGCTCCATGTCCGATATCGCATTATTTTTCAGATATGTAGAATGACCTATCAAGCACTTTCATCCAAGCAACAAGCATATTTACATTAACTGCTCACTCCTGCAAGACAGCCCAGACAACTTCGATCATCTATTTTTCCCAGTGATAAGACAAATGTCGGAACTAGAGCTTTTCAATTGCTGCACCGACTCTGTGGAACTCACTCCATGTTAGTGTCAAGTTAGTAGGAAATATAACAACATTTGACCGTAAACTAAAAACCCACCTGTTTAAACTCGCTTATCCTCCATAGCTCCCCAGCGTACCAATCCAACTTTTTTACAACTGGAACTGCTTATCGATTATGAACTGCTTAACCTCTTTTTATTTTGTGCGCTGCCGCGCTTGGGTCTCACGAGGATTTTAGCGCAATAGAAGTATTTTATATATTATTATTATATATCAAAACCAATATACCGTATATGCACTTTGCAGATTTATATTGAGGCGCCGCCACGCGGATGGAACCCAAGCCTTGCTCTCATATGATAATAACAAACTTTATTTATACACTCATATCCAGAATAAGACCCTGTTCAGGAGTGTTTACATTTGACAATAAAAGAATAAATATATATAAATTCAGGCATGTGAGAGGAGAGAAACCATTTAAGAGGAAGATTTTTGCGTGAGGCGAGAACGCTGTGGTACAATTGAATGTCTTTTTACACTAGTTTCTTCATATACAGTATGAGAACTACATTTGAGATTTTATTTTTTTTTTAATAGAAGTAACAGTATATGAATATTTATTATACATATGATAAGACTCATAATATTCTACATATAACTTTAAATGCATATTACACACAATTCACGATAAGTAGTTGATCATATAAAAAGAAGTGTTCGTTGTAGAAATGACAAAGAAATATATGCTTGAAATTTCAGTGTGAAAATTACAGAGAAATGTCTGCATGAATGTTCAGTGTTCCTTGTGGACAAATAACTGGATCACTGCTTCATTTGTTGTCTGCGTTTCTCCCTGTCATTCCTGTCACTTGTTGCTTTCTGTCTTGTATGTTTTCTCTTCTTCATCACAGAGTGAAGGTGGAGAGTTTTTAGTCGCTTTGCATCTTTGGTTGTCTGCTCTTGCGCTTTGCATTTTGACATCAGTGTTGCTTGTCCAGCGAAGCTACGCTGTTGCAGACCGTTCTGCATGCCCTCCATGGCACCCTGCTCTACCTTGCTGTGTGTGATGTACGCCAGCTTCATGTTCCGCATCAGATTTTTTCGGGGGTGGTCCAATACATGGTTGTCAACTGCGGGCAGCTTGATTGCAGCATCACGTGTCTGCTCACTGCTCCTCTCCATTCCCAGCCTGTATTTCACAGTCTGCAGACTGGAGTACGTCGACAGCTCCATCTTGAAGTTGCAACCTCCCATCAGGTCGCCCATGTTAAAGCTGCCCTCCACCAGTGGGTCGTGGAAGCAAGTCAACACAGCATGTGCCATCTTCGTTAGGTTGGGGTGCTTCCCTTGACCTTCTACAGCCATCCACCATTCGTCGATGTCACATGCTGGAATCCCCTACACATTCCATTCACTTGCACTGCGACCCATCATCTACCTGTAATAACATTTCTTCAAAGGTTAGTATCCATTTGAGTCACAAATAATAACAGTAAAATGTAAAACATTATTTTCACACAAACTGATTAAATTGCACCTTTAGTTACTTGTGACCATGTAAATGCATTAAAATATTCAACAATTTACATCATAACAGTCATAATGCTTTTCAGTACACAATTTATTTAAGCACGACAGGAGAACAACTGTCTATGTCTAACCATTTCCACTGCCATTTGTTTTTAACACCCATCTCCAGCTCCTTCAAGTTTATCTCACCTCCTCTCTGGATAACATCCTTCCGAATGCAAGCCATATTCCCCTCTGACAAATATTTCGAAAAATGAACAATGTCAAACATATAAATCAATAGCGGGTGACTTACCGAGTTTCGTTGTTCTTCGACATCAGCTGATTTGTTTATAGACTGCGCGCGTGTGATATGCGGAGCGCCTCTAGGGAACGACCCGCAACCATGATTTCGCCGTTAATTACCACCAGATGGCATACGCGAATTGTAAGCTGGACTGTGATTCGCAGTTTTTTGCCATTCAGGACAGGTCTTGCTCTTGAAAACACCACGACGGTCACGGATCGAAAACAGTTGTCATCGTGTGTCACGTTTTGCCAACCTCGTACCCCCAATATAAAAAACTTTGGATCTGGACGAATCACAGGAACGGCCAAATCGAGTTTGCAACACGCAGAAATCACCGTTGGTAGTTAAACTATATATATTACACACACACGCGCGCGCACGCACGCACGCACGCACACACACACAGTTACATTGTCAAATGCCAATAGTTACATTCAACTAAGAAATAATAAAAAAAATTATAGATAAATAGATTATTAAATATTAATGAATAAATAACTGGAATGATATACAATTAAAATAATAAATAGTATGATAAGAGTAAAACGGATGTGTAAGATATAAAATTATATATTAAACGCAAGCTTAAAATAGCGAGTCTTAAGGAGTGCCGCAGCTCTGTATTTATTAAAGGTACATTCTTATATAGCGCGGTATCCTTGGGACAGCTCAAATCGATTTACACTTACCCCTGGCATACCTGCTCATTCTAACGCCAACTCGAATTATCTGGGAAGCATTCAGTCACGCTGAAATTACTGCGCGAAGACTATTCGTTCACGCGTACATTTATCTCCGTCTGTAGCCAGATGCTCATTTATACACTTGGGGTGAAAGAAGTTTCGAAACGCCATCCGATCCCGTGTTCTCTCGTTCGAGAGTGCGGCATTCTAACCGTTGCACTACCGCGCCCCATTTGCTGTGATCTGGCGTAACGACAACAGTGAAGTGACAACAACCAGAAGCAGTTTTATTTACATACACATAAATGTACCCCCAACAGAATACTGTATACACCTGGTGAAGAATGGTCCAACTAAAACAATACGTAATAGTCACGTCGCCTTCCCAAAGTCGTGACATCGCCAGAGACACATTTCAGATAAACTTTTTATCAACGCATACACAACTACAATTTCGTACGGTGAAAAACGTTTTATGACATTTCCGTTTGCTAGTGTTTGTTGGAATAGGTCAAAGTCTTAATGCTGGATGTGACCGATTATAGTCTCACTATTATCTAGGTCCGCCGGTGATTCTGACCAGAGCCTGACCAGCTCCTGGGCGACCGGCGTTTCGGCCGGACGGCTGACCGGTGATCCTGATGGCCAGTTGACCAGGATTCGTAGGCCGCGGAGGCGCCGTATTATGCGCGGGGTTGTAGGTCTGCATCTGGGCCGCCATGCCCGGGTATGCGCCAGTGTTGATGGGGGGCGGGGGAGGCTGCGTTGGCGGGGGGTAGGCAGGGTACTGCGGGGTCTGTGCAGGGGGTTGCGCAGCCTGGTACTGCTGGGTTTGCGTAGGGGGTTGCGCTGCCTGATACTGCGCTGTCTGTGCAGCGGGTTGCGCAGCCTGGTACTGCGCTGTTTGCGCAGGGGGTTGCGCAGCCTGGTACTGTGCTGGGTAACCGGGTGCTGGCGCTGTGTAATGTCCGGCGTACCCTGACTGGGTGTACTGCGTCGCGGCGACTGACGCGTCGTACGCGGGCATGGGTTGGCTGTAGGAGACCTGTGTGGTCGCCTGGGCGTACGGCTGGTACGCCTGCTGCTGCTGCTGCTGGTAGCCTGTCTGAGTCTGGTACACGGTCGGCGGCTGTTGGTAGGCCATCTGCTGCTGCGCCGGATACGGCGCCATGGGCACGGTCGGCGGAGCCTGCGCGTACTGCGCCTGTGGGGTGTAACCAGCAGTAGGCGGTATCGCGCCACCGATCAGTGACTGTATGTTCTGGGAGCCTTCCTGCGACATGAACGACGACGCGAACATCTTGGACGACACGTACGGGTTGTGTTTGTTGGACGGCGGCGGTACGGCAGTGTTCACAAGCGGCGGCACCGTCTGCGACTGGCTGCTGACGGCGTTCACCGGCACGGCACCCACCGCCATCTTCTCCACGGCCTTGTCGACGGCGTCTCTTGAAGTCGGCGTGAAAGTCCGTCGACTGTCCTCCACCTTTGTCGCCTTCGCCCGCTGCGACTGACCACCCGATCCCTGGGACGCTCGTCGTGCGTCTTGGGACGTCGGCTGCAAGACACGGCGAAGAACGTCAACAAGGGATATACGTGAAAAGTCCTTCCTCAATTCATTTGTGTTCGTCTTCTTTAAGAATTATTTAACGGAAAATCAAACAAATCTAATATCCATTACAACACTACAAAGTTATTTTTGACCGGATCCGGTCAAAACTCGGCAAGGTAAGGGCAAAAGTGATTAAGGGGAGTTGAAAAGCTCCAGAATGCGTGTGTCGAGTCTCACCAGGGGTATAAGTTGGGGCAAGAGGTCCAGGACGACTATACCATGTAATGTCTTATAAAACATGACAAGGCGGATGTCCGTTCTCCTTTGTTGGAGGCTGCACCAGTGCAAGTGTTTGATCATAGTGGTGACACTTACTTCACGGTTGTAGTTGTTATAAACATACCCTGCTGCCGGTTTCTGGACCATCTTTATTTTGTTTTTGTATGTTTTCATGTAGGGGTCCCATATGGCAGCAGCATATTCTAACTGGGGTCTAACTAAAGTGAAATAAGCACTAGTTTTTAATTACTACTATGCGCTACGACATAAGGCTATTCTCACTTTTGCAAAGTACCCATTACATTTACATTGCATTACATTTTTATTGTTTTCTTAGTAACAGATACTTCATGTTTGTATCTAGATATTGAATTCACTAGAAACAAAGCAAGTGAATTGAATTCAACAAACAATTTGGTGAGTTGTTTTATATCCACTGTTAAATGGTAACAAACCGAACATACTGACACACACATTTTTACACAAATGTTTGGTTTGAACTAAAATAAATTGTGTGAAATAATACAACTTTACTAACAATTTCCCAAATCAGCTAACGAAAGTTCAATAAAGAGCATCACTCTAACTAACAAACAATTTTGTTAGCTGTTTCATGTATATTTACATCATAAACGCACGAACCTACAAAAAATGTTTGTTTAAACAAAAATAAAGTATGTGAAATAATACAACTTATGAAACAATTTACCAAATGCACTAACAACAGCTCAGCCGGTGATATACCACCTGAGGTATTACTTCTAATATGGTAGTAGTCTCTATGCATTTCAGTCAACATTAAAAGAAACACAAGACCAACTACAACAACCTTGTACAATCACAATAACGTACCGATCGTGGTCTCTTCACGGCAGTGTGGGGTGACTGTGCCTCGAGGGGTTTTGGGGGCGGTGGGGGAGGGGAATCTTGCTTCTTCTTGGGATTTGATGAGTACAGGTCTAGAACTTGATGGCAGATGTCTACAAGAAGGACGCAGTAGACACACTAGATTGATCTTCACTTAGATTTACATATGTACATCAAACAGATTATAAATTTACATAATGGTCAGGAAGAAATTATATGTTGGTAGCACTGGAAGTTTAAAAGGAAACCAGAAATCAGTCTTTGATTTCTGGTTTAAATTAGCTTATCAACATAAAACGTATACATATTACATTAACATTAATGAATACAATGGCTAGCCTTGCTGATATCCCTTCGACATTTACAAATGAATGTTTAACATAAGGACTCTCAGAACGAGGCATTCGTGACTGTCATCTGGCCGGTAACTCATGTGACATCAACAACAATGTATTATTCCCTAAATATACAACACGTGATTAGCTATATGACCTGCAGGAGCTTAAGACCGGCAAATGTAACAGTTTGGAATAATGCAGTACGGTTTGTACAACCAATACCATAGAAATTAAAAATCTTGTCAAATGCAAACATTACAAATGGACTATGATCATTGTGTAGGAAAATTTGGATTGATTACCAATGTCATGAATTTTTATTTAATCCTAGACAAAATTGTTTTATTTTCACAGCCAACTACTATTACGCCACATACAAATGAACCTGCCCACTGCACAGATGTCCCTGCTCTACTGCACCCAGGGTTCACACAGAAAGCATAAAGTAAAATTCAAGAACATGCAAGAACATATGGGGGAAAAAACAGCACTTTTTCAAGGACATTATCTGAAGCGCCTGAACGTTATTTCAGAAAAAAAATTTAATATTAAATATTTATTTCCAATACTCAATAGATTGTTTGTGCCACTGGTACATCTCTCAGCACATGCAGTTGCATATGGAAAACATTATTGACAGCGACAAATTTGCATTAATAGAAATAACTGACCCCTTTTTGTAATAATTGGTTTATCTTAAATAGAAATTAGAGCATTTCAGATGCATATATACTCAAATAGGTATTTGGTGTCCGAGTGACATATTTACAGTTTTGTTAATATTAATAAACAATAATAATAAGCCTGAATGCTGAAGCTGCAGCAATGCTGTAGCTTTATCCATGCCCCCGGGGTTTTCAAAACACAAACACCATGACATGATGATTACGTGCGCTGTCGCTGGAGCCTTTCCACAAAGCGTGTTTTCATCTTCTACTTTTTTCTAAATATTTCACTAAAAACTACTTTTCGAATAATATGTTTGCACTCAATCAGGGTTGGCATATTCCTGGGAAAAACCAGTTTTAAAGAGGGCAGTGGGAAAATCCGTGAATAATTGGTATTTGCCGGTAATATCTGGGAATAAGTCATAAACCGGGAATAAATCCATAACTGAGATTAACATTGGCTAATTCCTGTAATTAAACCTAGTCCAACTGGAAAGATACTAACAGTTAATATCCATCTTAAGCAAACAGTTGTACTAGTTACCAGTTCATGGCTAATCCTTGTATTTGTTTAAAGCAGGAAGTCTATGAGATGAAAGAGTAAATAAAATTCACTTAGTAAATAGATGCTATCGTCATTCTCACAAGAGCCAGTTCCAAACACTGCTTGCTGAGAACAAAGAATGGATCGCACCCACCTAGCGGTAGACGTTGCGCAACCAGCGTTGCCATGACATAGTGATGTCAGAAGGTTAAACAAGAACATTTAAAGGTACTTTTTTGAGTCACAAAGTCAAATTCAATACCATTCAAGAACATTCTCGGATCTGTGCGAACCTTGACTGCACCACATGACTGTACCTTCTAGTAGTTCCAATGTGACATCTTCGACTATGTTCTCCCACCATTTGCCCTTGAAGTGTGGTGGTCTGCCCTGCCAGTCCTGGATCTCAAACTTGGTCAGTCGGCTCGACAAATATATTAGTGCAACTGCGATAATCTCTGGCTCCCATTGCAGGCACAGGGTGGTACAAAGGCTGAAACAGGGAAGGCACGACACTGCACGTACAGGGTGGTACAGAGGCTGAAACAGAGGGAAGGCTTGACATTGCAGGCACAGGGTGGTACAGAGGCTGAAACAGAGGTAAGGCACGACACTGCAGGCACAGGGTGGTACAGAGGCTGAAACAGAGGGAAGGCTTGACATTGCAGGCACAGGGTGGTACAGAGGCTGAAACAGAGGTAAGGCACGACATTGCAGGCACAGGGTGGTACAGAGGCTGAAACAGAGGGAAGGCTTGACATTGCAGGCACAGGGTGGTACAGAGGCTGAAACAGAGGGAAGGCACAACACTGCACGTACAGGGTGGTACAGAGGCTGAAACAGAGGGAAGGCTTGACATTGCAGGCACAGGGTGGTAAAGAGGCTGAAACAGAGGTAAGGCACGACACTGCAGGCACAGGGTGATACAGAGGCTGAAACAGAGGGAAGGCACGACACTGCATGCACAGGGTGGTACAGAGGCTGAAACAGAGGGAAGGCTTGACATTGCAGGCACAGGGTGGTACAGAGGCTGAAACAGAGGTAAGGCACGACACTGCAGACACAGGCTGGTAAAGTGGCCGAAACAGAAGGAAGGCACGGCACTGCAGGCACAGGGTGGTACAGAGGCTGAAACAGAGGGAAGGCACGACACTGCAGGCACAGGGTGGTAAAGTGGCTGAAACAGAGGGAAGGCACGACACTGCAGGCACAGGGTGGTACACAGGCTGACACAGAGGGAAGGCACGACACTGCAGACACAGAGTGGTACATAGGCTGAAACAGAGGGAAGGCACAACACTGCAGGCACAGGGTGGTAAAGTGGCTGAAACAGAGGGAAGGCACGACACTGCAGGCACAGGGTGGTACACAGGCTGACACAGAGGGAAGGCACGACACTGCAGACACAGAGTGGTACATAGGCTGAAACAAAGGGAAGGCACAACACTGCAGGCACAGGGTGGTACAGAGGCTGAAACAGAGGGAAGGCACGACACTGCAGGCACAGGGTAGTAAAGTGGCTGAAACAGAGGGAAGGCACGACACTGCAGGCACAGAGTGGTACACAGGCTGAAACAGAGGGAAGGCAGGACACTGCAGGCACAGGGTGGTACACAGGCTGAAACAGAGGGAAGGCACGACACTGCAGACACAGAGTGGTACATAGGCTGAAACAGAGGGAAGGCACGACACTGCAGGCACAGGGTGGTACAGAGGCTGAAACAGAGGGAAGGTACGGCACTGCAGGCACAGAGTGGTACACAGGCTGAAACAGAGGGAAGGCACGACACTGCAGACACAGGGTGGTACAGAGGCTGAAACAGAGGGAAGGCACAACACTGCAGGCACAGGGGGGTAAAGTGGCTGAAACAGAGGGAAGGCACGACACTGCAGGCATAGAGTGGTACATAGGCTGAAACAGAGGGAATGCACGACACTGCAGGCACAGGGTGGTAGAGAGGCTGAAACGGAGGTAAGGCACGACACTGCAGGCACAGGGGGGTAAAGTGGCTGAAACAGAGGGAAGGCACGACACTGCAGGCACAGGGGGGTAAAGTGGCTGAAACAGAGGGAATGCACGACATTGCAGGCACAGGGTGGTAGAGAGGCTGAAACGGAGGTAAGGCACGACACTGCAGGCACGGGGTGGTACAGAGGGCATGTATAAACAGACAAAAACGTGATTGTATAAGATGAGACATCTTGTCACCATTACAGTTGTGACTGCTGTTAACCACTAGAACGTACTGGTGGAATAAAACAACATTCCAACAGAAGCCACTTGTAGCAAGATATACCACAGCTTGGTAAGACAACTCACCTGTCATTGATGAAGGTCCAGGACATCTGGACCATCTTTTGGACCTTTGCCTTGTCACCTGTAAAATGATGCACCTATGTTAAATACCACTGTTCATGAGTCAGTCATCCAAATAGCCGTGCTATTCTATCAGGTTTCCAATTTAAAAAATAAAATTTTCACTGATCGTAAAATAAGGTACACAGAGGACCTTAATCTACTGGATTCATTGTATATTAAGTTAAATACAATTTGTCTGCAGCAGCAGTAGTACAAAATAATGACAGTACTCA
The DNA here is from genome assembly GCA_033239005.1 of Lamellibrachia satsuma. Lineage (NCBI taxonomy): Eukaryota > Metazoa > Annelida > Polychaeta > Sabellida > Siboglinidae > Lamellibrachia > Lamellibrachia satsuma. The sequence goes on from BSQZ01000057.1 coordinate 2,744,407, forward strand.
GAGGCTCTAACAATAGAGTAGATGTATACAAAGCAGGGTTGTATAGTAATAAAATGATGTTGTTTTGTTATCACATAACATGTGTGCAAAGACCTGATTATGGTTTAAAAAACACCGGTACACTGCTTTACATAAGAAAAATCAATTAAAAAATCATTTAACAAATATACATTTATTTAAATGTTAATTGATTTTTTAAATACCATGATTTTTTTCAACTGTTCCACAAAGCAAAACCAGTGCCAGAGAGTGAATGTTTTTACAAATAACACATGTCACCCAAAGCAACATCGTTTTCAAGACAGCTGTGTATTCTCAGGCTTCTTTCACATGTCCAGCGCATGGTCATCTCAAAGTAGAATGACCAGAACAGAGGGCAGTGTGCAAAGGCTGACCTTTGAGGAGTTTGGCAAACTTGAGTAGCCACGAGTACGGGTGGTCAACTTGGAGGTCAAACTTAATGGTCTGAAGCAGTATCCGCTCTAGTGTGATCACTTCTTCCTACAGACGATGTCCAACATACCAGAAACAACAACAATTGTAATGAACAAAGAGCTCACCAGGAGGACACCAACAGGCATCAGGAAAGAGATAAAAAAGGAAGTAGACTTGGATAGACACACTCCAGAATGAAACCACCAGTGTCCTGAGACAGGCTCTAGAATTGAATCATAAAGAGTCAAGGGAAAAGAAAATGCGGCTTGTCACTAGTTATACAAGTTGTGACATTTGATGCTTGGAGCTTTGTTGTCTAAGACTTACATAAGATGTTCATTCTTTTCACACGAACACAAACACGACGGTAGTAATGTTGATGAAGAAAACAGGAATTTAATAATGTGTACTGACTGTACTTAAATGGATGGTATTTGAACAATGCACTGTTCAAGAAGAGTACCCTGGAAACAGCCCCAACTCACCTTGGGATCATCTCCAAATACTGCAAACTGGGAGTCTGGTAACATAGCTTTGGTTATCCGAATGATATCCTTACATTTCTTTGGAGTCTCCTCGACTTTGCCTGCCAGAAACAGGCAGCATGCTGCTGTCACCTGGTGTCAAATAAAGAAAGCATTTATATAATTCAAACTTTTTCAGTGACAGTGAAAGTTCATTAACGTAGTTTAAACTATCTGCCCAGAATCATTGTAATTAATCTGCAAAAATATTACCATATATGGTAGCTTTTGTAGTTTCGCATTAAAAAAATACAGTCCAGAAATAGATGTATTTAATCTCAAACAGTGTTCAGTCATCAAACTTAATTAAACCATACAAATACTGAGAAAGAACATCAATACAATAGTGAATTTGTCTCAAATTACAGATCTTCCCAATCAGCATGTATGAGGGTTGAGACAGTATACTCACGCATCTGTGGTAAGCTCGGAATGAATGGAACATGTAGAACCGGTGAAAGTACACAACTCCTGTTGCGCATGTCTCAAAGCTCCTATAGATGATGTTAAGAATCACAGGTTGCATTATAACGGTGAGATTTGAGCATGTGAATGGACTGAAAACCTTGACAATTATTAATTTCCTAAAGTCTGTCGAGATTTCAGCATGATGTTTTAGACTGAAACACCTATGTGTCTACATGTGTCTCTTGCTGGCAGAATCGATTAATTTCAAAATTTGCGCCACAAGTGCATGAAGTTATGATATTGATGATTAGCTGAACATTTTTAGTTTTCATGATAAATTGCACTAATTTGTCAAATTAATACTCTTCTTTCTGATGGTTGTGTTTTAAAGTCAATTCGGAGGTTTCTTCCTTCTGTATTTTTACAAAGTAGTTTGTTGCAAAGGAGAATTTGAAATTCCAAATGGCACAGTTTTGGGCGTTTAGCAGCGGTTTTAATGATTATTTCAACATTAACCATAGACACAGTAGCAAGGAAGAAAGCGGCAGTGAAAAGGAAGATTGTGTGTTTGAAAATAAAGAGTGTTTGCCTGGTGTGCTCGGGGACATACCAGCATTCACTGAAATGTTTAAATGACGATTATCTCAGTAATACAATTATCAGATAATGACATCCATGAAAAATGTGATTGTGACCTACATAATTATTGCACAATGATAAGTCATATGTCATTTTGAAGCTCTTTTAAAGCTGCAAAACCAAACCAAAAAAATCTGACATTTGGTAGAGAAGGACAACAGCAACGTCATTTTTATAGAAACACAGTGGTCCACCATGAGGTTAATAGGCTAGGTCGAACATGATTCTATGTGCATCCCTCACAAGCATTGTAGCACATTTAAGGCTGCAAGTCCTCAGCAGGTTACACATTTACCCTCCCCCCATTTATCCTCATGTAAAATACATGTATTTTCAAATTCCTTCTCACATGTCAGGTGCTAAGAGAGTTTTAAGTTGCCCACAATTTTTTATTAAATGTCATCCACGATCTTGGAAGGATACAGTCCCATCTTTGTGCCGGTATCCATGATGAAACGGGCTCCTTCCCGTCGGTAACGGGCTTCCGTCTCCTCGTCCACCCCATCCCTGCGTGACACGGTGTTGTGCAAGTCCTTCTTCTCATAATACCAACAAGGCATCTGTAACAACAAGGATCATTACTTGCATTACCAAAATGTGACATGTGGGGTAAACAGTTTCTTTTAGGTCCTAAAAGTCAGTGATGTTGTATGTGGTGGATTTTATTGATAAAGATCTTAGATGTTCATGACCAGGGTTGAAAAATTCATGATTTTTTTTAAATAAATTTTTTTTTTATTTATTTGATTTTTTTTAAATATGGTATATAGACATTTATATAGATGTTTATATTTATAAACTCTTTCAAATGTGTTCTATTCAAATCGATCTGGGTTATAAACTGATACAGTATTAAACAATTGCGTCAACATACTGAATTGGTAACAACTAGCACAAGCTTTAAGTGGACTTTAACTCAGGACTTCTGACTTCAAAAAATACTTCCTCTGGAAGACAAGTTTGTGTGGCTTCACTGCATTCAGAAAGGGAATAGCTCAAACATACGCAATGTCATAAAATATTTGACTATCAGGCTATCTGGTGTCAATACAGCTACACAATTGTGCGTTTTGTATTAAAAACATACAAAACTTTGTTGATCTCAATGCTTGTAAACAATTATTTGTGTTAAATTCATATAAATCAATGATTAAAAAAAATCGGAAGTGAGTGATTTAAATCATGATTTAAATCAATGATTTAAATCAAATGATTTAAATCAAACAACCCTGTTCATGACGTCAGTGTTTCACATTCCTGGAGCTATGCCATACTAATTTCAATGTTCATACTTTGAAGCTGGTTACATGGTCACCCCTTACTAGACGTCCGACACTTTATGAATGAAGCTGGTTACATGGTCACCCCTTACTAGACGTCCGCCACTTTATGAATGAAGCTGGTTACATGGTCACCCCTTACTAGACGTCCGACACTTTATGAATGAAGCTGGTTACATGGTCACCCCTTACTAGACGTCCGACACTTTATGAATGAAGCTGGTTACATGGTCACCCCTTACTAGACGTCCGACACTTTATGAATGAAGCTGGTTACATGGTCACCCCTTACTAGACGTCCGACACTTTATCAATGAAGCTGGTTACATGGTCACCCCTTACTAGACGTCCGACACTTTATGAATGAAGCTGGTTACATGGTCACCCCTTACTAGACGTCCGACACTTTATGAATGAAGCTGGTTACATGGTCACCCCTTACTAGACGTCCGACACTTTATGAATGAAGCTGGTTACATGGTCACCCCTTACTAGACGTCCGACACTTTATCAATGAAGCTGGTTACATGGTCACCCCTTACTAGACGTCCGACACTTTATGAATGTATATAGACAATGGACTGTGATAGACAATATTTAGTTGATCATGTTTACACATGTAACACATTACATCTTCACTCTTGCCTGTGAGGCTTCCAGACTTGCATTTACACTTACAAGTAATAGGCACTTGCACGGCTACTGATTAGCCCGTCATAATTTGCCCATATCTTAAACCATTCTTTATTGATTCTATTTTTTTATGTTCGTAGAGGGTGTAGATTTAATATTGTCAGGCAATTAATTCCAAACATCCACCACTCTTTGACTAAAAAATTGGCTGTTTGCTTCATTTTTTTACTGTGGCCTCTTAGGTTATTTAGATAAATGTTAAAAACTTATTTGGGTTTGCGTTCTCCTTCCCAGTTAACAACTTAAAAGCCTCAATTAAATATCCACATAATATATGTTATTCTAGTTTATATAGTTTTAGTTGGGTTAATGTTTCCTCACATGTAAATTCCTTAAATCCTATGACCAGTTTAGTTAGCCTATGCTGCACTTTCTCAAGCATTGAAATCTTTAGCATATTAAGGTGACCAGACTTGTACATATATAATACTTGTAATATGTATTATGAGGTTATATATGAATGTTTCTCTGTCAAAGTGAATACATGTTCTCTTTACTGAATGCAGAACCACCACAGCTTGTTGCAATGCAGCAACAACTTTTTTTCACATTTCAAATTATTTGAAATCCAAACACCTAAATCCTTTTCCTGAATAGTTTCCATTAAAACTGTGTTATTATTTTTGGTTGTCATGGTGTACTGCAATTTTAGATTATCACTGCCTACGTCCTTTTACATTTACTTGTGTTGAAAGTTAGGCACCATCTATTACTCCACTCACTTATCAGCTTGTATGATTTCACGGTGTGATTTGTTTCTTAGCGTTCTGAATAATTTGGTGTCATCAGCAAACATTTTTACATTACTATTTACTGTCTCTGGTATATCATTTACGTAAATTAAAAAGAGAATAAGTCCTAATACTGATCCTTGCGGAACCCCAATGATGACATCAAACCATTTCAGAAAAAAAATCTGAATATACATCTCTTACCATAATTTGCATTTCTATCCGACAGAAAATCAGCTATCCATTCTAAAACTTTACCTTTTATTCCATAAGCAGATAGTTTCTGCAACAACCTCTTTTTGGGACTTCGTCAAATGCTTTTTGAAAAAAAATAATAAAAAATAACATCAACACTATGTCTCTGATCCACGTCTTCTGTCCAACTTTCAACAAATTTGTTAGACAAGAACCACCCTTTATAAAACCGTGTTGATCTGGGGTATTAAAATTGTTTTCTAATAAATGTTTTAACATTGCGTCCCTCACAATATTCCATCAGTTTGCAGGCTAGGCAAGTTAAATTCACTGGTCTATAATTACTACCCATAGACCGGGATCCTTTCTTATAATTTGGAGAAATATTTGCTAATATCCAATCTAATGGTACTACTCCACTAGATATTGATTCAGTTAATATTGGAAACAACGGTTTAGTTTCAGCACAATCCTTCAACATCTTTGGACGTATACCATCTGGTCCACAAGCCTTGTCTTCTTTTAACTTCTGTAACTTTAAAAATACATCTAGCTCAGTGAATGTGATCTCATTTAAAACCTTGTTTTCTGGAACTTTCATTTTCAAATTCTGGTAAAATATTTTCACCGTCTTCCATTGTAAATACTGATTCAAAGAACTTCCCTAGAACATCAGCTATTTCCTGGTCATTTGTTGTGGTTTCACTGTCCTATGTACTTAAATGTAGTATTACTGGTTTTACCTTTTGCTTACTTCTTACATTTTTGCTGTGGCATTTTTTCGCAAAACATGTTCCGTTGGTATTTAATCATAACTTATTTTACCAAAAACAACTTGTTATGGGTCCCAGATGGTTCGGCCCATGACGGGTTTGGCCCACGTCGATGGATGGTTCGGCCTAGTCGTTTCGGCCCATGCAGATGAATGGTTCGGCCCACTTAACCAAAAACCGTGTCGCTATTGGATTCAGCGACAGTCGATTCAGCCCACGCTAGTAGCGGAATTCTAAGAATAATCGTTTCGGCCCAAAGCCTCATTCGATAAAAAATTTAATTATGAAATAATAATATATAATTATTACAGAGCAACATTCATAGTATAACAAATATGACATAATAAATTTAAGTTTATCAACCAACTGGCTACTATCGTCAAAGTTGGGAAACATTTATAACTTGATTAGGCATCGATCTGACAATTCTATGACCATTGAATATTTATATCATATTGATATTATATGTTACATATAATACATTTTATTTATTACAGATAATATTATCTATTAACCTGATAAGCCCTGAATTTCTGGGGGAGTTGATTTTGTTTCAACCCATGGGATTATGAAATGCACTGTAACATGTAAAGTCTTCATCAAAACCCTTACAATATATACATATTCTGAATCACAGAATATTTATCTTACCAGTGGTAATAACACAATCAATGTTATGATTAACTGTGGCTAATTAGCATATAATTAGCATATGTAAACAATCGCAAAGTGAAAAATTAAATACGAAATCTATTTTTATTTCGTCACTCATGGACACAATAAAGCACAAAATGAGGCAAGTTTGGTACTGTAAGGTAGGCCTACATGTCCTCTATGATCAGCAACAGAAATTATAATAATATCTGCATTTACCTGTGAAATATTACAATTAGCATGCAAGTACTATGATTTTGGTTGATCGCATATATACATATAAAGCACACAAAACTGTTCACAAAATGCATAATAATGAAAGTTTCGTAGGTACATGTAATCTACTGACATATATATCAGAGCACACCACGTATTGTAGTATAATAACTTATGGAAAAGAAAAGAAAAATTCGAGGAATATAAATGCAGTAATTCTGCAAATGTGAGTCAAATGTTATGTCAAAAGACTATGAATACAGTAACAACACATCATTGACACACCGATGTCGTTGTCTTGTCCGCTACTAATGGCATTTACATCCGAATTATCGGATGTAAAACCCAAAAGATGCATTGCCCGCTCATAGTCATCATAACCATGAATCGTAAAACGTTGACGAGATATCGGTCACTTTCAAAAATTTCGCAAAAATACTAATAATTGACGGATCGATTCGAGTAACGGCTCAAAACGTCCGCACATGTGTTGTTTTCATCCGGGCACCAACAGAATAACCAAAGCAAATGAACGTGGCGCCACATGGCGATCAATATAAACACTACATCCCAACACCGAAATTTCGGTGTTCAGAGTGCATCAGGTTAACATATTTTAGAGAAAACAATTAATTTACTTTTAAATCCAAGGTTATCAACCGAATGGCTACTATTGTCACATTTTAAACTTGTTTTTGTTCATATGTTTATACTTTGGTATATTTGGTATTATCTATGTATTAAAATGTTTTTATCGATTACAGGTTTAATTTGATGATTAAGCCAACTGACTGCCTAACGTCAAGTTTTACCCACTTTGCAGTTAGAATACGATAGTCGTTTCGGTCCACGGAGCCCTCTGGTACCGGTTACATACACTTTACATACAATGCTGTTATTGATTACAGGTTTAATTTGATGATTAAGCCAACTGACTGCCTATGTCAAGTTTTACCCACTTTGCAGTTAGAATATGAGTCGTTTCGGCCCACGCAGACGGATGAGTCAGCCCACTTCACTGTCACTATTGAATTCAGCAACTGTCGATTGAGCCCACTCCTGTAGCGGAAATCTATTCGATTCGGCCCACGGCCTGAATCGATAAGAGAGGAAATTATGATTGCGCACAGAAATATACGCTCCCACCCTAATATAATAATAATAAACTAGAACTATTTATAGAATGATGGCGCAATATAAATAAAATAACGGAAAGCGGTTGACATAATAACATAATTATCCAAATTGAAGTAATTAGTGTCTAAGGGAAAAGTCTATGTATAAAAGTAATAACTAGTTGAGTTTGTATTGTCTTAAGTATTTGCAGATGGACTCTCTTCAGTATTTGCGGATGGACTCTCAGCAGCAGTAGACAGTGGCATGGGAAGCATATCAAATATTTTTGGTAGTAAACACTATTTAAACTAGAAGCGCGGGGGGGTTACTTAGAGATGCCTCAAGCAGGACAAGAGGCCACTAGTACAGATAAACCAAAAACAGAATGTCGGAAAAACATGTCTGAAGCAGGTTACAGATGCGTGTGTTTAAATGCAAGGAGTATAGTAAATAAGAAAACGAATTAAACATTATGGTAGAAGATACTGACCCTCACATAATTGGTATAACCGAATCATGGGCCAACACAGACATTACAGATGCTGAATTAGGATTGACAGGATACGTAATGTTTAGGAGAGATCGAATAGGAAGAAGGGGAGGGGGAGTTATTTTATATGTTAAAGAATCTATTCAGGCTTATGAAATAAAATTAGAAAGCGAAGCAGATTTTGATGAAGCTGTTAGGTGCAAAATAGTTTCAGGAAATTCAAAATTAACTATTGGATTAGTTTACCGAAGTCCAAACATAAACAAAGAGGATAACACAAAAACACAAAATGCTATAAAGGAAGTTAGTAAAGGGGAATGTATCATAATGGGAGATTTTAACCATGGACACATACAATGGAAATCTCTAGAGAGGACAGGGGGTGAGGACCAACAATTTCTATTTTTAATTCAGTAGAGCTTCCATACTCAGCATGTGCTAGAACCAACCAGGGGAGAAAATGTATTAGATATAGTTTTATCATCACAAAAAGAATTAGTGGACAATGTATAAAGATATGAGAAAATACGTAAGAAAACGTACAAGAGAAACTTCCACAAAGGTAACTACAAAGATATGAGAAAATATTTAGCAAAGCTATATTGGAATAACATGCTGATGAACAAGACCGCAATTGAATGTTGGAATATTCTAAAATATGAAACTGAGAGTGTCATCGATAAATTTGTTGGAAAACAACAGGGGTAACGTAATTTCAGATGGGTTTCAAATGGCAGAGGTCCTGAATGAGTATTTCAGCTCAGTTTTTACCACAGAAGATATCAGCTCACTTCCAGTTTCATTTACTAAATTTGAGGGCAATATATCAGAACATGTAGGCCAGTTATTTGTAACTCCTGAAATGAAAGCAAAGAAAGTTAAGAAGATGAAAGATAATAAATCACCTGGAGTTGATGGGATACCACCAAAACTGCTTAAGGAAATTGTTGAGCAAATTAGTATACCACTTGCAAAATTGTTTAACTTGTCACTAGAAGAAGGAATAGTTCCTTCAGAATGGAAAGAGGCAAACATTACGCCGCTATTTAAGAAGGGATTGAAGAACAAGCCAGAAAATTACAGACCAGTGAGTTTAAGGTCATGTCCAGCAAGGTCATGTCTAACTAATCTCTTGTTTTTTTTTTAAAGAAATTACAAAGTGGGTAGATGATGGGTCACCAGTGGATGTTGTTTACTTAGATTTTCAGAAAGCTTTCGATAAAGTGCCACATCAAAGATTGTTACTTAAATAAACTAAAAGCCCATGGCATAGGTAATGATGTAATCAACTGGATAGAAAAGTGGCTTACACACAGAAAACAGAGAGTAATAGTAGATGGTGAGATTTCAAACTGGAAATCTGTTTTGAGTGGGATACCACAGGGATCAGTATTAGGCCCTATACTGTTTTTAGTATATATATAAATGATTTGGAAGATGACATTCAGGGGTGGGTTCAATTACACATAATTATATCAATTACAATTACAATTACATTTAAATTTTTAGTTCAATTACAATTACACTCATATTTTTCAATTCAATTACAATTACAATTACATTGTTTAAATTTCAATTACAATTACACTGTTTCAATTTCAATTACAATTACATTATGCAGAACCAAATATATTCAGCATTTGTTAATTATATAGTTTTGCACTTTTGCTGAATTTCAATATTTTGTACACAATTGATAAACAAATATAACGGTAATGATTGTAAATTGTTGAAGAATTGTGGCTTGAATTTTGAATTGTACTAAATAAAAAGACAGCAGTTTAAACATATTTTTATTATATAAATATATATTTTAAATCTGGTATATAGACATTAATAAATGTTATATATATATATATATATATATATATATATATATATATATATATATATATATATATATATATATATATATATATATATATATATATATATGTTGATGTATTTATAAACTCTTTCAAATCAATCTAGGTACAGAGGGTACATGATTTTTGCTTATATAAAGACATTAGGTAATGTTCACAAGGCTTCACCTCCTGTAGTTGCATAATCTGTCTTTGAAAGGATAGCATGCTGTGTGTCTGTGGCTGTAGCAGTGCTAATTATTGTTTCCTGAGAGGGTGGATTAGCACCTGTCCAGGGCTCTGTATACTCTATGGGTCTCCAACCAGACTGCACACTGGTACAGTATTAAACAATGGTAGCACAGACTGTCTCACTTGAGTCAACATACTGAATTAAGAACAACTAGCACAAGCTCTAAGTGGACTTTAACTCAGGGCTTCTGACTTGAAAAGATACTTCCTCTGGAAGACAAGTTTGTGTGGCTTCACTGCATTCAAAAAGGGAATAGCTCAGACATACACAATGTCATAAAATATTTGACTGTCAGGCTATCTGGTGTCAATACAGCTACACAAGTGTGCACACTTTGCGCTTTTGTATTAAAAGACATACAAAACTCTGTTGATCTCAATGCTTGTAAACAATTATTTGTGCTAAATTCATATAAATTAGCGATTACAAAAATCGGAAGTAAAAAAAAAACATAAATCAATGATTTTTTTGGAGTGATTTAAATCATGATTTAAATCAATGATTTAAATCAATGATTTAAATAAAATGATTTAAATCAAACAACCCTGAACCTGTATGAGACTTAAATTATATTTTATTGACAGTTTGTTCAGGTAGTTTGTGATATGAAACGTACTGTAATTTATTGTAATTGATTGTAATTGAAATAAATTTTCAATTATACAAAATATAACAATTACAATTACAGCACAAATTTGAAACCATAATCAATTACAATTACATAATTTTGCTGTAATCAATTACAATTACAATTACGTAATTGGACCCAGCCCTGGATGACATATCTAGCAAAGTACTCAAATTTGCAGATGACACAAAAGTATTCAGAAAGGTTATTAATGATAAAGATAAACAAAGTTCACAGGATGATCTAGATAAATTAGTTAAATGGTCAGAAAAATGGCAAATGTTATTAAATTTTGGGAAGTGTAAATGTATACACATAAGACATGGAAACATGGACGAAGAATATAAAATGGGGGATGTTGTACTAGGTAGAACCACACAAGAAAAGGACTTAGGAGTAACATTTAGTGCTGACATGAAAGTTTCACAGCAATGTGGGATTGCTGCTTCGAAAGGAAATCAAATTAGGACTAATTAGGAGAACTATCATGTATAAGGAGAAACAGCTAATTGTACACTGTACAAAGCAATAGTTAGATCACCTTTGGAATATTGTATTCAAGCATGGAGGCCATATCATAAAAAGGACATAGACAGGGCGGGCTACACTTAGATGAGAAAATTGTTGGACTCTCGATGAGCCAATGGCTTCCTTGTCCACTTGCCATCTGGAACTTGTTGTTTGGCAATCTTGTTAAAAGTCAATTGAGCATACTACAATTTGCAAAGAGCAGGTGTTATTACAGTTTCTGGCTCTATTGTCCCATGTTAGTAGCGGAATTCTAAGAATAGTTGTTTCGGCCCATGGCTTTATTCGGAAAAAAGGCTACCTAGAGTTGTATTTGTGTGCAGAGGCAAAGATCGCCAACGACATATTGACAGTCTTACGTGATACAATGCTTGCCACAATGCGGAGAAGTAGCAACAACAGGACAAACGCGTTATTCACAATCTGGGAGCGTCTCGTCAAGGGCCAACATAACAAACGAGAAACGCTGCATTCCTTGAGCCGGCTGACACCAGCCTAAGAATCTTATCATGTTGTGTGTTGTCCAGTTTTTCCAGTGTTAATAGTATACATTTTTATAACGTGATTGGCAACATATTATACGTTTAAATTCTATTGACATTACATGGCTATATTTAATTTGATTTCGCTTCTGACAATTCCACGAATATTGATTTCATTTTTATTATAATGATAGCATATGTTGCATATCATTTTATCTATAGCTTCTTAACAATGTAACATATTTTTATTGACTTTTAAATTTAAGATTATCAACCAACTGGATACTCTTGTCAAAGATGGGAAATGTGTATAACTATTTGAAATCTGACCATTCTACGAATATTGATTTTTTCTTATAATGATATCATATGTTACATATGAATTTAAGGTTATCAATCGACCGACTAATAATGACACATTTGAAACTTTTTTGTATGTATGTTTATACTTAGGTATATGATTAAACAAAATTACTGCCTAATGTCGTTTGTGTATTCATTTGTATATATATATATATATATATATGTATATATATATATATATATATATATATACATATATATATATATATATATATATATATATATATATATATATATATATATATATATGTGTGTTTATGTTTAATAAAAAGTATTAAATTATTAGTGCTTTGTATGTTTTTAATATTACTTTAATTATTTTGTGAAAATATCAAACGTAATAAACAACTGGTTCGAAAACAATAATAATGTAGCGTAGAACAATTCGCTAAAACACAAACAGTTACAATTCGTTAGTCGTTTCGGCGGAGCCCGCTGGCACTGGTTGCATATACGGATAGTTCGGCCCATGCAAGCGGAAACACTTCACGGTTCACCGGTCGCGCCTTTAGATGGTTCGGCATATGCATGTCAACAATTTGTTGCACTCAATCGATGACATAATTGCTAGAATTTAGAATATCGATTGTGCAAAGGTTTGCTAACAATCTTGTAAACACAGCATATTCTCTAAGACTAAGCGTAACAAAAAAATGCCACAGTCGGTAATACTGTACAGTACACAGTCACTAGTAATACTACCGCCGGCCACGACCTACCAACGCGGGCTACGGCACGCCGCATGAGCCACTTCAACGTCGAGTTTGATTGAAAATGATACAGATAATGTTGATTAAATCCATCCGACATCGTCTTGATTGTCCTGACAAAGCACTATCCATCATCAAAAAGAAAACGCACATGTAAACTGGTAACCAACATGCTTCTTTCTTACCTGTTATAAGTAATATTTTCAAGAAATATCTAAACGGTCCGTCGTTGAGTTTCCCCTATTTCCGCTCACAATTTCAGCACCACCTGGCGAATGAAAACGTTCGACTTTTAAACATTTAACTCGCTAGACGGTCCTCCTGTGACGTCATTCCTTTCTGTGCGCTGGAGTTGTTGGTGCGCATTGTGTTTTAACTTAGAGTAGTGGGTATTTTGCTTTATACGTGTGTCCATGTTTATTAATCTCCTGCTGGCTTGTCGGTTTGGCATATGCAAGAAAAACAAGCATGATTACTCACAATAGACTGCTCCCAAAAGCTTTCAAGATCCCAAAATTAAAGTCCGGCCGACCCGAAGTGGGGTTTACTCAAGTTACTGCCATTACTAGTACATTAGCCATTCGTGGGGGCGTGACGATATGTTATTCTGACATGACATGGCATGGCATGGCATATATGCGAATGAAAATAGTCGTGTGCAACCGTCGTTATATTACCATCATATATATACATGAATGGGCGGAGTACGCCTAGATAAATTTTTTTTTACTCGATGAGCCAATGGCAATGCAAATGGTTTCCTTGTCCACTTGCCATCTCAGCATCTGGGTCTTTGCCTTGGATATCAGTCTTGTTAAACAAAGTTGCTTTTTTTGGCTGCACCAACTCTTTGGAATTAACTCCTTGTTAGCATTAAGTCAGCAGGAAACATTTCAACATCATCTAGAAAGTACTTTCTCACAGAGGGTGATAAATGAATGGAACAAACTGCCAAATGATTGTGTTAATGCTAGTAGTGTGAATATGTTTAAAAATAGAATTGACAGATATCTGATAAGGGCGGGCTACACATAGATGAGAAAATTGTTGGACTCTCGATAAGCCAATGGCTTCCTTGTCCACTTGCCATCTGGAACTTGTTGTTCGAGATGGCAATCTTGTTAAATCTTATTAAATCTAAAGACTAAATAGGGCCTACTTATCTTTTTAACCATGCTTACATTGCTTAGCCTAACAGACTTAAACCTGCACTCTCTATCTACCATTATTCATTTGGATTACCTTCTGTTGTATCCTGTGTTGTTACCAAGTCAAATACTTAACTTTGCATCTACTGGTAAACTAATAAAATAATACCATTAACAATTCTACTTGGGGGCTAGAACAGTCGCATGGTCACCAAGGTGATGGAATGCACTTAGAAGTAACTATGTTATAAAAAATTGCCACTAGATTGTAAATCTAATTGCCACTGAATCCGAGACTACCATCAACAATATTTTACCTACAGGTTTATGCTGACCTGAACTGCTGCTTGTAGAGAACACACATTAAAGATGGGAAAGAGGAACAGGAAAGGGAAGTTGGCAGTTGGGGATGTTGAAGGAAGCATGCCGAGATCCGTGAGGAGAGACACTCTGGAACTTGTTGGAGTTCTCCTGGAGAGTGAGTCTGACTCTGAGACAGCGACATTACTATTCTGTTCAACTGCCTCTTGTCGCTTCTGTGCAAGGACATTGAAGCCGTTGTTAATTTGTTACTAGAAATGTTTAGATTCTGTGATATGCCTGAAAACAGTCCCAAAGAATTATGCACTATAAATAACACATATTATTTATTATATTGAATAAATAATACATATCAAATTAAATACATATTTTTTTGGACTGTTAACCCATTCAACACATTTGATAATTATTTGCTAATATTGACATTTTATATCAGTAATACTTTTACATATTTCACAGTCAGTTTACCTTTTTCTTCTCGTGACGTTTTTTCGATTGCTATCAGCAATCTTCTTCAGACGACTACCACTAGATGGTGACACCGTAGTCATTCTACGCAGACGTATCACTCTGGTGTGTGCCCCCCGTGGCCGCGCCCTGGGTGGCCCTTCAGGAGATCATCATTCTACGTCTGCGTAGAATGACTACCGTGTCACCATCTTCATGAACATCTTCATGAACATCTTCATGAACATCTTCACTCATTGGGAGTTTATTTTCTGAATGTAGAAGCACTACCATTATTTTTGGCAGTTGTCTTATATTGCTATTGATCTGTGTAAGCGGAGTGTGATAAATCATATAAAATGTTGTTGTTTTCAGGGTGCAGTTATCCGTTTGGGAGTCGCAGCAAAGAGTGGGAAGATTTTCTTGAAGTCCACACTATTGTGGAGAAACTTCGAGCAAAACAACAAGGTATCTTCATGGCATTTTATGTAAACGACCAGTTGCTAGTATGACTCTCATGCCGTTCCAACTTCAATGAAAAGTGAGGCCATCTGCATCACAACGTTTTTCCAACGTTATACAAAATAGTTCTAGCTGTAGACAAAAGTAGTTCCAACTGCAACATGAAATAAATTGGTTCCAACTTCATTACAAAGTACTTAGTTATGTTTGCAATCATATCCCTTAGTTTTAATAAAACCGTCACCATTGCATTTGGTTGCGTTTGCATGTGGTAGAAACAACATTGACATTCCATGGCCACCTTAATGCATTGACATAGAATATCATTGTTTCTTCATGCCATAACCAGTGTTTGGTGTTCGACCCAGGCTATGTGCTTCCCCACACCGACAGAGCAGCAAACATGGCAGGCTTCACCGACTGGGCAAAAGAGCATGGAATCGATACAGAGGCAGTGTCCATTGAAAAGTTTGAAGAAGGTGGTTTTGGGCTGAAAGCCAACAGAGACATAAAGGTAGGAGAAACAGCAGTTGTTTTGGTTATTCAGTGAAGCGTTGCACAACTATAGAAGGCTGCATTAATTAAAATGTAGTTTTAAATCAGTAAAGGTAGCATATTTTAGTACTTAAATAATTCCTTGATGCCCTTTGAAATTCATCTTCACACATAATTATACAGGGTTGACAAGTAGCTGTCAGTGTAGGACAAGTACATAATCTTGGACTCTTGTCCCACCGGATAAGTTCATGCCGTTGCAATATAAAGCGTACTATTAATTTTAATAAAGTATGCTGATAGCTACAGCAGCAACCCTAAGCCCTACACTTGCATCTATGAGTTCATTTTTGTAATGTTTCAGTCTAGTTGCATTCACAGTATACGTAGGTCATAATGAAAAGCACATTAATTAACAATTGATTTATTCTGTTTTAATAATGCAATAATTTTTACAGTCGTTTGTTTTGTTGCATGTTGTTACCATTTGCATACTGGACTGCGAGCAATGCCAGCAGTGTTTGTTCCATGCAGAATATTACAGGTCTTGCTAAATATGCACTGTTGTTATTTGTGAAAAAACTGTGTCTAAGTGTTCATTGTAATTCAGTTATTTCCTTTCGGTCAGAATTTGCAGAATTACTTTTTGACACAATGAAAGTTGGCAAATGCTATCTTGTTTCTTAGAATTATTGACATTTTTCCTTCTACACTCAGAAAATGCACTAAGACATATTTGTTAGAAGCAGCATCCTGGATGTTACATAGATCCAGGTTGGTTTTATATCATGACATAGCAATTCACTGCATTTGTATTTTTCAGGGGGGACAAGTATAGTTTTGGTGGGACAAGTAAACATGACTCGCTACTTGTCCTACAGGACAAGTGCCTTCTAGGATTTAATGTAGAGTCCATTCTAAAAGTGTGCAATATTAGTGCATCTAATCATCTTTTATAAAACACTGAAGTTGTTCCATGAACTATTGCAGTTGACCCTTAATGAAGCATTTTAATTGCTTTTTTGAAGCACTGTAAATGTTATAAATCTGTTTTGAAGTGTAATTGAATAATTGCTGTGTAATTGGCAATTGTACTTGACCCAACCCTGGTGCACAGGGCAGTCCAGGAATCCCCCTGAAAGAGAGTCATCTTATTTTGTTCTAAACTTATGAACTTTGTTTCTATGTCAATGTATGCAGACAACAGAAGTGGTTTTTGTTGCAGATGTCAGAGCTGTTCCTGTCGATACCAAGAAAGGCCATGATTACAACAGGAACAGCAAATGCATCCGTGCTGGGTGAGTCGATATCACTGTCTTCTACCAGATTCTACGCTACAGCAAAAAATAACAGCTCTATATTGTCCAGTTATCGTTTAGTTTATACAGAAGCTAGGTCAGATGGTCAGTAAAAAAAACCAAAGCAATAACAATGCCTCATGTTGCAAGGTTTCCTAAAGGTTCCTCCACAATTCAATCTTTTGCTTGTCTTGTTCCAGACTCATTTTGTGACAAATGGAGCTAAGTTGTATACAAATCAAACCAAACATAGCTTTTTTGATGGCTGGATGCAAAATATGCACATACAGGGGAATAAAATTAGTATGCCACAGGATCTGATTAATCTTCATGGTGTTGTGTGTTCTAGGGTCAGTCGTGAAGGAGGATCGCATTCTGCAGGCAATGCCCAATGTAGTATTGGCACTTCATCTGCTCTGTGAGAAATGTGATCCACACTCGTTCTGGGCACCGTACATCAGTATCCTTAATACAATTACGTCTTATGCTAGTTGCCATCACCATACTAAT
The DNA here is from genome assembly GCA_033239005.1 of Lamellibrachia satsuma. NCBI lineage: Eukaryota > Metazoa > Annelida > Polychaeta > Sabellida > Siboglinidae > Lamellibrachia > Lamellibrachia satsuma. The sequence continues at coordinate 2,762,050 of BSQZ01000057.1, forward strand.
TTAACAGCACGATTTTTTGTACTTTGCTAAAATATCACTGCTAAAACTTTTAAATTCTGCCATCATCAGTAACATCAGGCCAGAGTGGATGGACTACTGACTATTACATTCTATCTGTTAAACGCTGATTGACTTGGAGTGAGAAAACCAGTTCTCTGGCATGTTCTATAATTAGTTATTGTTGGGTCCTTTACAAATGCCAGAGATTCTGCCTGATCGCTACACAACTCCTCTGTACTACACTGTTGATGAGCTCCAGCTCCTGCGAGATCACCCGCCTGTAGTGAGTGCTGTCATAATGTCACAGTCACCATATCATATTTAACCTGTCCACTATTACATATTGTACACCACAAACACCCTATTTGGCTAGTCACTTATGTCAAAAATGTCCCCAGGCAGCTCGGATGATCTATTTCACAGCAACGTTTTGTTCCTAAGGCTAAGCTTAACCTGGGAAAGCACTCTTTATCTAGCTATGCTCACAATCTGGAACAAACTCTTCATCACTTAAAAATCATCTAAAGCTATACCTACCTTTCGCAAAAATAACACCAAGACATGTTTTCACAATTGCATTGCCACCTTAAATCTGACAGTTCCTCACTCTGATGGTGACTTCTGTGCATCCCTGTTCGTAATATTATTCATCTATAGTAATATTACTATGTTCACACAGGTTCCAAGTCTCCCAGTTTGACGCAGCATCTCCCGAATTTAGAGCAAAATTATTCAACTCCTAAATGAAAATAAAATCTGCTTTCTGTAAAATCAGGAGGGAAAACCTTTTCATTCTTCCGACACCAGCACCCTCTTGTGATTAAATCAAATTGTTAAATAAGTTGGCTAGCTGGATTGTGTTTACCTGTTTCAGGCACCATACTTAACCAGTTCCGCAACATAGCTCGACAGTACGCCTATTTCTTCAAACTATTTCAGGTTGGTATTCACAGCAAGCTGTGAACAAGGAAATGTCTGGGATATGATTGTGGAACTACTGAAATTTAATCAAATGATTTAATGTGGGGTACGTAAGAAAAGACAATGGCTAAAATAGCTGCAGCAGTTTTGTTAACTCCACATCGCCACAGTTCACTTGGCTGTGTGAATTCATACTTGGGTATAACCAGTGGTGAACTTATATTACTTGTGTGAACAAATAACTTGTGCGCAGTAATTGCTACCCGGATGACTGATAGCCAGAGAAGTTGAATTAATATCTTGGAATGAGTTATCCCAAGGACAGGGTAACACACTATGTAAAAACTTATCTTTTTACAATCTTTTTTTTAAATACAGGATGAATCATCAGCAATCAGTTCAAGCAAGTGAATAAAGAAGTGACCAAATTTAATTTTTTTATGAATTGCAAATAACGTTTAACTGTTTAAATTGTTTTTCTGTTTCAGGGGTTTACAGATGCTAAGACAAAGCTTCCTATAAAGAACTTCTGCTATGATGATTACCGGTATGTTTAACTGATGTTCACTGGGGACTATTCCGTCACTTCTGTACAACCGTATGACTGAAATGAATGTTATTTAAATTGACAGCTCAACTTTTTGTTCAGAGTTGCCTGTGATAGTAACGAAAGAAGTGGAACTACCAGTATTTTGAGTTATGCTCATGAGTTTGTGTTGTGTGACATTAATTGTACGCAGACTTGGTCGTCACTCCCACGTCGTCATGTTGTCAGGTGGGCAGTGGCGACAGTGATGACTCGGCAGAATCAGATCCCGAGTGTGTCGGGGGAGCAGACCGACATGGCTCTCATCCCCTACTGGGACATGTGTAACCACTGCAACGGCCGGATAGGAATGGTACGTCATTGCCCTTGTGCTGTGGTTATTTCCTCCATCACGGAATGCTGTGCCGAAATGCAGTGATAAGTTATACTGTAATTCTGTTGTATGACACATCCCCAAGATATTAGGCACCCTGACTTTTTGCTGAAATCTGACAGAATTTCTGTCTTACTATATATGGTACACATCCCAACAAAGCCTTGCTTCCAGTAGTTTGGTTGAAGCACGGTCCACAGTTTCATCTCAGAATTGTAAATCTTACAATAATGCCTGACCATTTGTGAAAACATTCATCAAGTTGGCAGAAAATAATGAAGTACAAAATTTTTTTCTATTCACAACTATTGAAATTCTCGGATGACTAATTCTTCTGCTCGCCAGTTGGCATACATGGCTGAGTCGGCATCCCCCCTCATCGAGATGAGGGGGGCACTGACAATGTTGACATTGTCACCCATATGTGTTCCTACTGTTGACTTGCATTTATTGGACATAAGTTTATGGTCATCAGATCACAACCGACTTCAACCTGGAGAGGGACAGCAGTGAATGTTACAGTGTACGAGACTTCGCACGAGGCAACCAGGTAGTGTGAATATTTTTGTAGAATTTTTACTGGATTCTGTAAAAAATAATTTATTCCATAGAAACAAAATAACACATTTGCACAAGTGAGCTAGCATGTCATATTGGATACTGGATAGGTTTACATGAAATCATTCTTAAACAAGACAAGTGAATTAACAGGAGGAAGGACCTGCAACTGTTCTACACTAATTAGATATGTTTTAGTAAGACATGTAATCAGTAGGGTGTGTGTTATTAATTTCCATCAATGTGTTGCAATTTATGTCATGAATAATTCACTGTAAGGACATATTTTGTACCAGGTAGACTTGACCTGTGCCTTGACCTCTGACCCATGCTTTTTGATATCTGACCTTGACTTATACCTGACCTTGTCCTGCAGGTATTCATCTTCTACGGACCACGGTGTAACTCTGAACTACTCAATCACAGTGGCTTTGTGTATCCTGACAACTTGTGTGACCGCATGACCCTGCAATTAGGTGTGGTGCACTTTCAAGGCATAACATTCACAGACGTGTCTTACATCTGATGCGGCATTCTCAACGCATCTTACATTGGATCCAATTATCTCGCATTTGTGGTAAAACAACCTAAAAAATTTATCTACATAATTTTCACGAGAAGTATCAAGCTAGCAGCCCAAAAATGACACCAAAGGTAAACGTTCACACTATTAATATATAAATGAAATGTTACGCTGTGTGCTTGTGATATGTGCGTTGATTTCAGTGTGTTTGTTTTGTGTTCCTCTGATAGGTATCAGTAAAGATGACCCTCTGTACAGCATGAAAGCAGAGCTACTGGCAAGGATGTCCATGATGTCGTATGTACACATTAACTACACAAACATTAAATTACCAGGAAACATATTTAACTTACAACCTATGTATGAAGGTAAATACTACTTCATTTCAGATGTTCAACATTAAATGCAGTGTTATGAACATGCTGAACTGTCCTAGTTATCTGTGAAGTTGTTGACTTGGCCTTGGATGTGCACAAAATAAAACAACCTGAATCAAAGGTGGAATATAGGGTAGTAGGATTTACTCATTGACCATATTTGTTATATTGAGCAAAGTTAAGTGTGTGAACATGTGTAAGCAATACTAATATAATTAATTGTTATTTTTAACCTAGACAAACTTACTAGTTGCTGTATTCATTTTGATTGTTTTTACTATACATATTTTCTGTAATCTTATTCACATTAGTTTAGCTGTATTTTAAAACTTAATTTGATTGTATATTATATTAATATACTGTGCTATTTTTATTTTAGAATAGTATTATTAGTATTTTAATGTTTTCATTATTCGGCAATTCTAGACCATGTTATTAATTTGTAATATATGCTGTGAAGTCACTGGAGCGCCATGACAATTTTTGGATCTGATGTTATATCAAATAAAGTATATTATATGGTATAATTGTAATAATGATAATAAATAATTTTTTACAGTACAGTTTGATATAAAGGTCAATGCGCTTTACCTACAATAAAACAATATGTAGAAAACAATATACAGAAAACTGTTAAAACTAATTTAAAGGTAAACTAATTTAATATAAAAAAAAAATAGTAAGTAAAGTAAAACCTTACTCAATGTAGCTAAATCCAAATATTTTTTACTTAATATGCTATCAATAAGTTAAATTAAAAGGAACTTCAGCAAGAATAAAATATGATAATTAATAAGGTAAAATAACAATGTTACATATATGTATGTTTGAGTGTATTGTTACGACACCCATGTGCCAGTGGCAGACTCCTGCACCCCCTGGCCCCTACAGTTCCAAGTTTGTGTCCACTGACAGGTCCCGACTCTTCAGCCTTCACACCGGCCCTGTCCCAGTCGACTCGGAGCTCCTCTCCTACCTCCGCATCTTCTCCATGGACCAGGGTAATACCCTTGTTACAATACTGCTTGCCTGGTTATTATCCCAGCAAACATACGCTCGCAGGACTGCCCCACAATGACCTCAAAACATTGTAAAGGTTTGAGGACGTCATGGAAACATCCTGCAAACTGTATGTGTTTGTTGGGTTTCGCACCTAAATATTCAGTATCGCCATTTAAATAGCGCCATATTTTATTTAGTTAAGAAAATCCACTAACCTTGCCATGCCTTATTTGTAATGTAGATTATTTTTTTGCAGAATAAATGCTAACCTGAAATGTTAAACTTAAATGATTGCTAGCAACGAACTGTTTAAGATGGTTATGGCTGATGTTATTCATAAAATTGTTAAATGGAGGAGAATGTTTCCCATTTTTTATCAGCAGATGTTGACAAATGTGATACTATGACAAGACACTGGCATTTTATTACATCAGTAGCTCTGTTGAATGCAGAAATATCACTGAATGGGTAAGATTGAGTGAGGTACAGCGAGTGAAATGACAGCTTGTCTTTCCAGTGAGATTGGGTGAGCGGTTGACAGGTGAGAACGCCCAGGAACTGGTGACAAAGCTGAGAGACTTTGAGAGCTTCATTGACTTGGAGACGGAACTGAAGGCGTGGAACTTTCTTGAGACACGGATGCAACTCTTGTTAAAACTCTATGAAACTGCAGCATTCACGAAGTACATCACTGTGGAGGTAACACCTACTATTTTGTTTTCCTAAATTTATTTTCAACAGTGCTAGTTGTCATTTGTATAACTAGGAAAGTGTAAAGCTATGTTTGGGTCTAACAACTCTATAATCTGGACACAGCATATCATGGAACAAGGCATTTTTTTAGAAGAACGTTTCCAGTAAAATTTTTCAACCACAAATCATCCACATAAGTCGTTGAATTCTTGCAAAACTCCAGGAAGATTGTGTCTGTTTGTGTGTAAATGTTTGCGTTTTATCTTCTTGAATAGACTGGTAAATTTTACAACATTTGAGTAATGTCACTGCAGTATGCAGGTGTTGCGTCATGTAAATAATCTACACTGTCAGCGTAATAATTTAGCCCCATCACTGTACTGAGGTCTGGTTTCCTAATAGAAATCGGGCAGTGATAAAAACCGGACCACTGATAGTTAAAAGTCAGTATTTTGCAGCTGTTCCACTATCACACGTTGGTATATACATTCCATTTTCGACGCCCACTGTGCATGTTAGTCCTTTCTGCTCTCTCGCATTTACATTGTCCTGTCTTGTAGAATGGTACAGAGAAGCTCCGTCCTTCAGAAGAGCTCACAGAGTGTGGGCGATTGTGTGTGTTGTTGAGACTGTGTGAGAAACGCCTGCTCCAGTCAACCATGAACTTCGCCCGGGATCAGAAGGAGATTGTGACAGAAGTCTTCAGGCAGAGGGAAGCGGACGAAAAACTAGGGAAACCGGTGCAAGAGAGTGGCCTAGCAGCGGCAGGGAATGCGTATGGAGCTACTTCAAATGGCTCCGTTGCTCCAGATGTGAATTCATGTAGTGCCATGTGCAAGTGCAATGAGAACGTTGGTGCAAAATGCTCTACTGGTGAAGCTCAAACAGATAGCTCAGTGGCATCAGTAGAAAGTGAAAGGGATGTAAGTTCTGGTGAGGCCGTAACCAATGCTGCCAAGGATGACTTGGACAAGCGCACTGAGGATGCCACTGCCGGATGTGCCACAGGTGAAGCTCAGCCACAGGTGGCAATGTTAGAAAGTGAAACTGGGGAAGCAAAAGGTTTAGATGTGTTGACCAGTGAAGTGAAGAAATGTGGAGATGGCAGTGGAGTGGGTGTGACTGAAACAAAGACCACACAAGACACCCAGGAAAAAGATGTCCATAGTGAAAAGAATGGTCACAATTGTTGCACAGAAAACAAAGCAGTGGCTGGTAGAGAATGCTAATGCCACTCTCACGAGCACTTGTGGCAATAGTTACTGTGGTTACTATACTAATCCTTTGTCTATTTAATAGCTACACTGTAATGAGGTCATTGTTGGCTAATGGGGGTCATTGTTGCTGAAGTATTGAATGCAAGTTTCTGTAAATCTGCAGTGCATGGATAGTTAGGGAAGAGGTGTTTCCCTGTTCCTATGTGTTTCTCGTCACAGCTTATTTGTGTCGCATAATTTGTTTAATGGCGTGCCAACACTTTTGTACAAGTCTAATAATTATGGCCTTGGCTAGTGCAGTTACAGCACTATTCGCTAGGTGGCGCTACTTAAGATACTATATCTGGTGTATTTAGTATTATGTACGTAAATCCTGTGATATTTATTGGGGGTAGGACTATTACCGTTAATTATACATTACAGCCAAAGACAAGCTCGATAATACTCCACTAAGCCGAAAGTGAAATCTTCTTTTTTAACATTTTCTTCGTTGAGATTTAGGTTAATTCGGAAGACAACTTTTGAAACAGCAAAATCAGTCACATACAGAGTTTTGCAGAAATGATCATGCCTCTTCTAAATTGCTCTACTGCATCAATTTGCTGTGTGTTTGCTATTAATTTGAGATGTGTTCTGCAGTATTTCTGTTATTTTTTGTTAATGTGTCGGCGTATGGTAGGTAGGTTGATAATTTTAGCGTGCTGTGGGTACTGACGATGGGCGTTTGGCAGCTATACTAATTATTTGTATATAGGTGCAGAAAACGGCCACCAGTGGTCGATGAAAAATGTGCTACAGTGTGTTAGTTTTCGATTACCTTTAGTGCAGAACATTTGTAAATTCTTATCCAGCTTGGTAAATTGCTAGCATCCTTGTGTTCAAATGAACTGTGCATGACATTGCGTTTCCTCTTTAGGGATTCCTCTTTGTGCGTTTGGTAACTCAAAGTCTTCCATGTGTGCTAGGCGTTTATGTAGTAATGCTTTTTCATTGAGTTTATCCTTATCTTTATTTATCATATCTTTATTTATCATAACGTGGTTCATCAACAGCTACAGCCACACGCATTATTGTTGTTTTAGTTTCGGTTCTGTAGCCAGCGCCGTTCAACGATCATCACCGCTGATCTTGTTCGTAGATACACTACAGCAACTTGCATAAGTTGAATGTAAAGAAGTGTATCTATTAATCGTAAGACACGTTGCTTAGGCTATAAGTAGCCACAATTTGCTCTACAAATGTTGGCATATTCGGTTTATTTTCTGCTCCACTGCATCGACTAATTACGGGACAGTTGTGCATAGTCGCGCATAAACTCTTCAATTTCTGGATGAGCTGACTTCAGGCCTAAAATGTTAAATGGAACTGTGTCTGCTATTCACTGCTCTCGTTCAAGATGTGTGCATAGATTACTGGCATACAGTAGATGCTGGTTGTGTTTGTAGGGCTTTTATAACGTTTGACTTTGTTGCACGATATACGTTTGCGACTGTTTTGTACGAACATGTTTTTTTACGATACTTCTTGCATGGAAGAATGTTTTTTGCAGATGGAATGTTGCTTTTGTAATAATTACAGTTTCGTATAAATTGCTTTTTAAAACCGTCCCGATTTGTGTTAATGTTCTTGCTTAATATTGAAAGCCACACATGTGAGCTACAATGAATGTTTCGTGCGCTTACGCAACACTCTCGATGTCTACTGGTCTACTAAGCATGTGCTTTAAGTACATGTCTACTGGTCTACTACATGTACTTAAAGTCTACTAGTCTACATGTACTTAGAGTCTACTAGTCTACATGTACTTAAAGTCTACTAGTCTACATGTACTTAAAGCACATATTTATTATTCACACAAGGGGAAATATGGAAAGTATATGTTTTATCATCAGGCTTATTTTGCGATGTTATAATTGCGAGAAATGTATAAGGAAAATAAAACTTTTAAGTAACTGTGTGTCGGCAGCTAATAAGCAACAGTGCAATGTCGTCCCTTACTTAAAACAACTGGTGTCTGGGGTTTCAATCGTAGTATCGGATGTAAATGAAAATGATGCGCCAGATAGAAGATGCTTGTAAGTGTAAAGTAGACGACTTTAGAACATGAAGGATAATCCGAAGTATTCGAATGTGCTTCAAATGTTTCTGAACTAACTGCAAGGATGTTACTACGGAATTCATATGTTTCTGAACCAACTGCAAGGATGTTACTACGGAATTCATATGTTTCTGAACCAACTGCAAGGATGTTACTACGGAATTCATATGTTTCTGAACCAACTGCAAGGATGTTACTACGGAATTCATATGTTTCTGAACTAACTGCAAGGTTGTTACTACGGAATTCATATGTTTCTGAACCAACTGCAAGGATGTTACTACGGAATTCATATGGTCGTGAGTTTATTAGTTACAATACAATGTCTGTGTATACAATGACGTCCAAATAGCTTTATTGCAACCACCAAAATCTCGCAAATCATTCCGCCGTATTATTAATCCGAGCCACACAGGTGTACGGGTCTAATTGTTTACACCTCTGACAAATAGCCTTCTACTACGAACGAGCGGCGTGTGGCAAGCTTATCTGGCAGTATAATTTATCGCTGTTTCGAACCGAGCACTTAAGTACATGTTCCCTATATAGATCAAACGTTACTTGGAATAAGGTATTAGTCGTAACTGGCTGACGTAGCTATTCGGCGTATTGGGCAGGCTATGTGATCAAAAGAATTTCAGTAATTAGTACACCATTTGTACTCATGGACAATAATCAATAACTTATATATAAAGTAGGTCATCTATGCATGAACATATATTGATTAGACAGGTTACTGTGTATTAAAACATAATGGACATGACGATTAATAGACGGAAAATCTATTCAAATATCACTGTTTCTGGAGACAAACTCCTACATAAGTTTAAATTTGGCGTAGTGTTGAATTGACCATAACTCATTGAGTCATTGACGTTTATATAACCTAACACCTACTAAAACTTAGGGACTCATACCCGGATTTTCTATTGAGTCGTCAATGCTACCAAGCATCTTCCAAACCACGGAATTCATACTCGCGCTATGAAACACAATAACAAGAATTTTTGAGCCGACATAAGAAGAAAACCAGAGAGGAAACTGCACAAACACCGACATAATTCTTTGGAAAAAATATCTAAACTGCATGCCCGTTTTTGGTACTCATACAGTAACAAAAGTTCTTTTTTTTTGTCGATTTTCTGCGACTTGGTCATGCTTGACTTCATACTTCACTAGCTTCAGTCGGCAGCTGGCGTCCATATTACGTCACCGACATATATCGCTGTCAGTCGCGATTGCGACAATGAGTGTTGGCCACGGATTGCAGAAGTCCTCTACAGGTCGGTCTATGTTGGGCAAGTGTCTATCTGTCCCTACCCCCGTCTTTACTTTCAAGCTTTGCTATTGACACTGGTTATATTAAACCACCAAAACATACACAGTTGCAGTAATTCCCAGATGGGAAACAACTGAATTTCAAATGTGTATGTTATAGGCTTCTTAAAAAACATGGTGGAGTAAATTTCCTAGGGGGATGGTTTTCCCTATCTGGTCCATGGACTATTGGTATAGTATTTGGAAGAAAGAATGAAAACATTGCACAGTATGACGTAATATAAACAGAAACGTCACTTGCGCGTAAAGCCACAAAATCACTCTACCAGACAGTAAACAGATTTCATCGGTCTTCCGGAATCGATGTGCCACCCACCTCCTATGATAACATTGTAATCACTAGAGTTTCTCCCTAAATACTGCTACGGGAATTTTGTACCGTTCGTGCAAAGGTTGGACCAGTGTCTCGACATAGTTGTAATAATCTAGGCAGTCTGTATATTATATATTTAATCAATATTATATAAGTAATACATCTCACTAGTGTCAACACACGCAAGTGGACAATGGAGTTTAGTATAGAATTGAAAGAATGTGTGACTATATTACTGATACCAAGTGCTGTGGGGGTTTCATGTCTGGAAGGGTGTAGAACCGAGACCCGTGGTACCTATTAGGACCAGCGGCACTTATTGGGACCCGCGGTACCTATGGGGAACCGCGGTATGGGGAACCGCGGTATGGGGAACCGCGGTACCTATGGGGAACCGCGGTTTTGGACAAATCCCCGAACTGTGACAGCACTAGTGTCTTTACAGTCACTTAGTGTAGGTGCTAGTATTAATGCTAACCCACAACAAAAGTGACAACTATAATAACGCCAAACATGTTCATTATATGACAATGCATAATATAACAGGTATTTTATAAGAGCTATTTACATAACACACGCACGCACGCACACACGCACGCACGCACGCACGCACGCACGCACGCACGCACGCACACACGCACGCACGCACGCGCACACACACACACTCTCTCTCTCACGCACGCACGCGCACGCACGCTCGCACGCACACACGCACGCACGCACGCACGCACGCACGCACACACACACACACACACACACACACACACATACACACACACACATTAAACAGCTATTAATGTACCAGCTATTTTATTCTATTGTATTTAGTGCTTTATAAAAAATGCTTTTGCGTGTAATATTCAAACTCTGTGGTTGCAATTAAAAATAAGCTTACTAGTATTATAAGACTTGGCATTTACACATAATATTATTTCAATATCGTTAACACTGTCTATATGTCGGAAGGTGAAAACATCAGATAAAACAGATTCTATATATCACAACATCCAATATGGCTGCTAATGTTACTACGCGTGACTTCCAGGAAATTATATTCAGTGGAAATTGTCTTGTTTTTACCATGAAACGCACAATAAGTTTTATTTGCTGGACTGTGTGGTGGTTACGTAGAAACCCAGTTGGCACCTGCTACAGTTGCAATGATATAAATAGTACGCGAATACACATAACTCGGTCCTGGGAAACACGCAGTCTTTCTGCGAACAACGAGAGGATTGATATAGTATTAGTGCATTGTTACAGCTACCATGAACGTTAACTATTTTAAGATTCATCGTGCGAATTAACATATTTCAAGTAGCGTGATTATCGGTATTAAGGACAACAGGCTGTATACATAGACATGTTCCTTTCATGTCGTGTCACGGTGAACTTGATCAATGTGGCACGTTGTATAAACAGACAGACGCCTTTCAAAAAATGTCACAACAACTTGATATAGACGTGTCGTATTCGCTGAAACATCTCACGAATGTGCTGGTATTTGCATGGTAATCGGCGCCCTCGATGTCCTCGGTGTAAAGGGTCTGTTCATAATATTGCCACGAACGTGTTGGAAGGGTCACTACACATTATATGTGCACAAGGTCAATCTCGCCAAACAAAAACAGCTCCTCTGAAGCGTGACTTCGTGGTTATATAAAACGAGCTGCCTCTGTTAGACGTCTTCAGTAGAAGCAAAGGCACGAACGAAGACACGAAGAAGGGACATTCGGCATTTCTCTCCAGCAAGAACTTCTGCCGTCACAGAGTTGGTACGTGCCAAGGCTGGAATTATATTTCTACATTGTGTTAGCAATCAACGTTGTTAATCAAAACCAAAGCATTTCGTATGCATAACCCAATTTTACAAAAGGTGTTATTTTCATTAGTTTAGATAGAATGAACATTTCTTCGGACACATTTCGCGTTCATACTACCCACACCTATTAATTCATACATAAGAAATGTATCGTTTTTATTCAAAATTCAAGCGAAATGCCTATCAAAGAAGTTTCATTGGAATATCTATAATTTGGGGGAATCAATCAAGGTTAAGAGATAGTAAGGTTTCACGAGGCTACGGTGAGTTGTTCGGAACCTACGGTCGATGGGTCTTCATCAACATTGGGTACAACAAATGGTTCACCAATTTGCAGATGGGCAACTCGTTGGCAGCTGATCAAAACTACCCATCGGTTGACGTTGCCTTGGCCGTAATGTATTGTATCAGGTGCCAAAGGTCGATTACATGAGATCCTACACCAGTGAACAGATAAGACCACTTCGTCTAATCGCTCACTTTCGTTTCTTGTATTATCCTTAGTCTATACGTCTTCGCTTGTGTACATCCACCTGTTGTATACATCCACCTGTTGTGCGTCGCAAAGTGACAGGTGGTGTACACCAACCGGCTGTTTGGAGATTAATAGTTTAGAGCAACGCGCAATGGAGATAACAGAACAATGAAATGCATTGTGTTAAACCTCCACACAACTGGAGCGCTTTACGGTCGTCGCTTTTTAATCTTACTGAGTAATGCAGTGCTAAATATGGTAATGAATAAATTGGAAATACACGAAAAACAATATCATCTCCTCCTCTTTACTGTGATGACATTCACAGTAGGCATATCACAATATTTGTATTTAAAATCAACCAATAGCATACCAGGAGACTTAATTTGTTTTCATCAAATGAACTATATTTTGTCGTCATACGCAAGCACCAGTCTGGAGAGAAGATTGTCAGCGAAAGCAACAACGTACAGATCGCAAGTGTTTATCGATATTTAATCTGTGTAACCCGCCCTTATCAGATACCTGAGCATTCACACTGCTATGTCATTAAGACATCAGTAAATCATTTGTTCCATTCATTTATTGTCGTCTGTGAGACTACTTTCTCATATCCAACCCACACTGTTCCTGTATTCACGTTTCTTCTGGTTCCGATACCGTCTTTATATTTGAAAAAAAATACGTCTATCGATATATTTTATCCTAGTCTCTATCGTTGTCAAGCCATACTCAGTTAGGCGAATGTTCAATGTATCTCGAATAGGAAACATCTGCGATTCGTAAAATCGATGCGACATGTGACATTCGCGGAATGCTAGTTCTTATATTCCATTTTAAATAATTTAATTTAATTCCAAAGCCACCGAATTCTTTTATTGATCAGCCGCATTTTTTCCACGGTCCAAAAGATGTTTGCAACATCAACCCTAACTAATGATTTCACTGGTTGATGCTGGGAGTGGAACGAAGCTCACGTTCATGTTTTATAGATAGTCCCGTCGGTTTACAAACACTGGTCGTGCGTCTACTGTAATAACGTTGGGCTGGCCTGTCATTCGAAATATGTAGACAATAACCAGGACTGTTCATAAATTATAATTTAATGAAAACATATCACAACCCACAGTAGTTACGCATTGTAACATATTTTTATTGACTTTTAAATTTAAGATTATCAACCAACTGGATACTCTTGTCAAAGATGGGAAATGTGTATAACTATTTGAAATCTGACCATTCTACTTAATATTGATTTTTCTTATAATGATATCATATGTTACATATGAATTTAAGGTTATCAATCGACCGACTAATAATGACACATTTGAAACTTTTTTGTATGTATGTTTATACTTAGGTATATGATTAAACAAAAATTACTGCCTAATGTCGTTTGTGTATTCATTTGTATATATATATATATATATATATGTATATATGTATATATATATATATATATATACATATATATATATATATATATATATATATATATATATATATATATATATATATATGTGTGTTTATGTTTAATAAAAAGTATTAAATTATTAGTGCTTTGTATGTTTTTAATATTACTTTAATTATTTTGTGAAAATATCAAACGTAATAAACAACTGGTTCGAAAACAATAATAATGTAGCGTAGAACAATTCGCTAAAACACAAACAGTTACAATTCGTTAGTCGTTTCAAGGAGACCCGCTGGCACTGGTTGCATATACGGATAGTTCGGCCCATGCAAGCGGAAACACTTCACGGTTCACCGGTCGCGCCTTTAGATGGTTCGGCATATGCATGTCAACAATTTGTTGCACTCAATCGATGACATAATTGCTAGAATTTAGAATATCGATTGTGCAAAGGTTTGCTAACAATCTTGTAAACACAGCATATTCTCTAAGACTAAGCGTAACAAAAAAATGCCACAGTCGGTAATACTGTACAGTACACAGTCACTAGTAATACTACCGCCGGCCACGACCTACCAACGCGGGCTACGGCACGCCGCATGAGCCACTTCAACGTCGAGTTTGATTGAAAATGATACAGATAATGTTGATTAAATCCATCCGACATCGTCTTGATTGTCCTGACAAAGCACTATCCATCATCAAAAAGAAAACGCACATGTAAACTGGTAACCAACATGCTTCTTTCTTACCTGTTATAAGTAATATTTTCAAGAAATATCTAAACGGTCCGTCGTTGAGTTTCCCCTATTTCCGCTCACAATTTCAGCACCACCTGGCGAATGAAAACGTTCGACTTTTAAACATTTAACTCGCTAGACGGTCCTCCTGTGACGTCATTCCTTTCTGTGCGCTGGAGTTGTTGGTGCGCATTGTGTTTTAACTTAGAGTAGTGGGTATTTTGCTTTATACGTGTGTCCATGTTTATTAATCTCCTGCTGGCTTGTCGGTTTGGCATATGCAAGAAAAACAAGCATGATTACTCACAATAGACTGCTCCCAAAAGCTTTCAAGATCCCAAAATTAAAGTCCGGCCGACCCGAAGTGGGGTTTACTCAAGTTACTGCCATTACTAGTACATTAGCCATTCGTGGGGGCGTGACGATATGTTATTCTGACATGACATGGCATGGCATGGCATATATGCGAATGAAAATAGTCGTGTGCAACCGTCGTTATATTACCATCATATATATACATGAATGGGCGGAGTACGCCTAGATAAATTTTTTTACTCGATGAGCCAATGGCAATGCAAATGGTTTCCTTGTCCACTTGCCATCTCAGCATCTGGGTCTTTGCCTTGGATATCAGTCTTGTTAAACAAAGTTGCTTTTTTTGGCTGCACCAACTCTTTGGAATTAACTCCTTGTTAGCATTAAGTCAGCAGGAAACATTTCAACATCATCTAGAAAGTACTTTCTCACAGAGGTGATAAATGAATGGAACAAACTGCCAAATGATTGTGTTAATGCTAGTAGTGTGAATATGTTTAAAAATAGAATTGACAGATATCTGATAAGGCGAATGGCTACACATAGATGAGAAAATTGTTGGACTCTCGATAAGCCAATGGCTTCCTTGTCCACTTGCCATCTGGAACTTGTTGTTCGAGATGGCAATCTTGTTAAATCTTGTTAAATCTAAAGACTAAATAGGGCCTACTTATCTTTTTAACCATGCTTACATTGCTTAGCCTAACAGACTTAAACCTGCACTCTCTATCTACCATTATTCATTTGGATTACCTTCTGTTGTATCCTGTGTTGTTACCAAGTCAAATACTTAACTTTGCATCTACTGGTAAACTAATAAAATAATACCATTAACAATTCTACTTGGGGGCTAGAACAGTCGCATGGTCACCAAGGTGATGGAATGCACTTAGAAGTAACTATGTTATAAAAATTGCCACTAGATTGTAAATCTAATTGCCACTGAATCCGAGACTACCATCAACAATATTTTACCTACAGGTTTATGCTGACCTGAACTGCTGCTTGTAGAGAACACACATTAAAGATGGGAAAGAGGAACAGGAAAGGGAAGTTGGCAGTTGGGGATGTTGAAGGAAGCATGCCGAGATCCGTGAGGAGAGACACTCTGGAACTTGTTGGAGTTCTCCTGGAGAGTGAGTCTGACTCTGAGACAGCGACATTACTATTCTGTTCAACTGCCTCTTGTCGCTTCTGTGCAAGGACATTGAAGCCGTTGTTAATTTGTTACTAGAAATGTTTAGATTCTGTGATATGCCTGAAAACAGTCCCAAAAGAATTATGCACTATAAATAACACATATTATTTATTATATTGAATAAATAATACATATCAAATTAAATACATATTTTTTTGGACTGTTAACCCATTCAACACATTTGATAATTATTTGCTAATATTGACATTTTATATCAGTAATACTTTTACATATTTCACAGTCAGTTTACCTTTTTCTTCTCGTGACGTTTTTCGATTGCTATCAGCAATCTTCTTCAACGACTACCACTAGATGGTGACACGGTAGTCATTCTACGCAGACGTATCACTCTGGTGTGTGCCCCCGTGGCCGCGCCCTGGGTGGCCCCTTCAGGAGATCATCATTCTACGTCTGCGTGGGAATGACTACCGTGTCACCATCTTCATGAACATCTTCATGAACATCTTCATGAACATCTTCACTCATTGGGAGTTTATTTTCTGAATGTAGAAGCACTACCATTATTTTTGGCAGTTGTCTTATATTGCTATTGATCTGTGTAAGCGGAGTGTGATAAATCATATAAAATGTTGTTGTTTTCAGGGTGCAGTTATCCGTTTGGGAGTCGCAGCAAAGAGTGGGAAGATTTTCTTGAAGTCCACACTATTGTGGAGAAACTTTGAGCAAAACAACAAGGTATCTTCATGGCATTTTATGTAAACGACCAGTTGCTAGTATGACTCTCATGCCGTCCAACTTCAATGAAAGTGAGGCCATCTGCATCACAAGCGTTTTTCCAACGTTATACAAAATAGTTCTAGCTGTAGACAAAAGTAGTTCCAACTGCAACATGAAATAAATTGGTTCCAACTTCATTACAAAGTACTTAGTTATGTTTGCAATCATATCCCTTAGTTTTAATAAAACCGTCACCATTGCATTTGGTTGCGTTTGCATGTGGTAGAAACAACATTGACATTCCATGGCCACCTTAATGCATTGACATAGAATATCATTGTTTCTTCATGCCATAACCAGTGTTTGGTGTTCGACCCAGGCTATGTGCTTCCCCACACCGACAGAGCAGCAAACATGGCAGGCTTCACCGACTGGGCAAAAAGAGCATGGAATCGATACAGAGGCAGTGTCCATTGAAAAGTTTGAAGAAGGTGGTTTTGGGCTGAAAGCCAACAGAGACATAAAGGTAGGAGAAACAGCAGTTGTTTTGGTTATTCAGTGAAGCGTTGCACAACTATAGAAGGCTGCATTAATTAAAATGTAGTTTTAAATCAGTAAAGGTAGCATATTTTAGTACTTAAATAATTCCTTGATGCCCTTTGAAATTCATCTTCACACATAATTATACAGGGTTGACAAGTAGCTGTCAGTGTAGGACAAGTACATAATCTTGGACTCTTGTCCCACCGGATAAGTTCATGCCGTTGCAATATAAAGCGTACTATTAATTTTAATAAAGTATGCTGATAGCTACAGCAGCAACCCTAAGCCCTACACTTGCATCTATGAGTTCATTTTTGTAATGTTTCAGTCTAGTTGCATTCACAGTATACGTGAGGTCATAATGAAAAGCACATTAATTAACAGTTGATTTATTCTGTTTTAATAATGCAATAATTTTTACAGTCGTTTGTTTTGTTGCATGTTGTTACCATTTGCATACTGGACTGCGAGCAATGCCAGCAGTGTTTGTTCCATGCAGAATATTACAGGTCTTGCTAAATATGCACTGTTGTTATTTGTGAAAAAACTGTGTCTAAGTGTTCATTGTAATTCAGTTATTTCCTTTCGGTCAGAATTTGCAGAATTACTTTTGACACAATGAAAGTTGGCAAATGCTATCTTGTTTCTTAGAATTATTGACATTTTTCCTTCTACACTCAGAAAATGCACTAAGACATATTTGTTAGAAGCAGCATCCTGGATGTTACATAGATCCAGGTTGGTTTTATATCATGACATAGCAATTCACTGCATTTGTATTTTTCAGGGGGACAAGTATAGTTTTGGTGGGACAAGTAAACATGACTCGCTACTTGTCCTACAGGACAAGTGCCTTCTAGGATTTAATGTAGAGTCCATTCTAAAAGTGTGCAATATTAGTGCATCTAATCATCTTTTATAAAACACTGAAGTTGTTCCATGAACTATTGCAGTTGACCCTTAATGAAGCATTTTAATTGCTTTTTTGAAGCACTGTAAATGTTATAAATCTGTTTTGAAGTGTAATTGAATAATTGCTGTGTAATTGGCAATTGTACTTGACCCAACCCTGGTGCACAGGGCAGTCCAGGAATCCCCTGAAAGAGAGTCATCTTATTTTGTTCTAAACTTATGAACTTTGTTTCTATGTCAATGTATGCAGACAACAGAAGTGGTTTTGTTGCAGATGTCAGAGCTGTTCCTGTCGATACCAAGAAAGGCCATGATTACAACAGGAACAGCAAATGCATCCGTGCTGGGTGAGTCGATATCACTGTCTTCTACCAGATTCTACGCTACAGCAAAAATAACAGCTCTATATTGTCCAGTTATCGTTTAGTTTATACAGAAGCTAGGTCAGATGGTCAGTAAAAAAAACCAAAGCAATAACAATGCCTCATGTTGCAAGGTTTCTAAAGGTTCCTCCACAATTCAATCTTTTGCTTGTCTTGTTCCAGACTCATTTTGTGACAAATGGAGCTAAGTTGTATACAAATCAAACCAAACATAGCTTTTTTGATGGCTGGATGCAAAATATGCACATACAGGGGAATAAAATTAGTATGCCACAGGATCTGATTAATCTTCATGGTGTTGTGTGTTCTAGGGTCAGTCGTGAAGGAGGATCGCATTCTGCAGGCAATGCCCAATGTAGTATTGGCACTTCATCTGCTCTGTGAGAAATGTGATCCACACTCGTTCTGGGCACCGTACATCAGTATCCTTAATACAATTACGTCTTATGCTAGTTGCCATCACCATACTAATTTAACAGCACGATTTTTTGTACTTTGCTAAAATATCACTGCTAAAACTTTTAAATTCTGCCATCATCAGTAACATCAGGCCAGAGTGGATGGACTACTGACTATTACATTCTATCTGTTAAACGCTGATTGACTTGGAGTGAGAAAACCAGTTCTCTGGCATGTTCTATAATTAGTTATTGTTGGGTCCTTTACAAATGCCAGAGATTCTGCCTGATCGCTACACAACTCCTCTGTACTACACTGTTGATGAGCTCCAGCTCCTGCGAGGATCACCCGCCTGTAGTGAGTGCTGTCATAATGTCACAGTCACCATATCATATTTAACCTGTCCACTATTACATATTGTACACCACAAACACCCTATTTGGCTAGTCACTTATGTCAAAAATGTCCCCAGGCAGCTCGGATGATCTATTTCACAGCAACGTTTTGTTCCTAAGGCTAAGCTTAACCTGGGAAAGCACTCTTTATCTAGCTATGCTCACAATCTGGAACAAACTCTTCATCACTTAAAAATCATCTAAAGCTATACCTACCTTTCGCAAAAATAACACCAAGACATGTTTTCACAATTGCATTGCCACCTTAAATCTGACAGTTCCTCACTCTGATGGTGACTTCTGTGCATCCCTGTTCGTAATATTATTCATCTATAGTAATATTACTATGTTCACACAGGTTCCAAGTCTCCCAGTTTGACGCAGCATCTCCCGAATTTAGAGCAAAATTATTCAACTCCTAAATGAAAATAAAATCTGCTTTCTGTAAAATCAGGAGGGAAAACCTTTTCATTCTTCCGACACCAGCACCCTCTTGTGATTAAATCAAATTGTTAAATAAGTTGGCTAGCTGGATTGTGTTTACCTGTTTCAGGCACCATACTTAACCAGTTCCGCAACATAGCTCGACAGTACGCCTATTTCTTCAAACTATTTCAGGTTGGTATTCACAGCAAGCTGTGAACAAGGAAATGTCTGGGATATGATTGTGGAACTACTGAAATTTAATCAAATGATTTAATGTGGGTACGTAAGAAAAGACAATGGCTAAAATAGCTGCAGCAGTTTTGTTAACTCCACATCGCCACAGTTCACTTGGCTGTGTGAATTCATACTTGGGTATAACCAGTGGTGAACTTATATTACTTGTGTGAACAAATAACTTGTGCGCAGTAATTGCTACCCGGATGACTGATAGCCAGAGAAGTTGAATTAATATCTTGGAATGAGTTATCCCAAGGACAGGGTAACACACTATGTAAAAACTTATCTTTTACAATCTTTTTTTAAATACAGGATGAATCATCAGCAATCAGTTCAAGCAAGTGAATAAAGAAGTGACCAAATTTAATTTTTTTATGAATTGCAAATAACGTTTAACTGTTTAAATTGTTTTTCTGTTTCAGGGGTTTACAGATGCTAAGACAAAGCTTCCTATAAAGAACTTCTGCTATGATGATTACCGGTATGTTTAACTGATGTTCACTGGGGACTATTCCGTCACTTCTGTACAACCGTATGACTGAAATGAATGTTATTTAAATTGACAGCTCAACTTTTTGTTCAGAGTTGCCTGTGATAGTAACGAAAGAAGTGGAACTACCAGTATTTTGAGTTATGCTCATGAGTTTGTGTTGTGTGACATTAATTGTACGCAGACTTGGTCGTCACTCCCACGTCGTCATGTTGTCAGGTGGGCAGTGGCGACAGTGATGACTCGGCAGAATCAGATCCCGAGTGTGTCGGGGAGCAGACCGACATGGCTCTCATCCCCTACTGGGACATGTGTAACCACTGCAACGGCCGGATAGGAATGGTGCGTCATTGCCCTTGTGCTGTGGTTATTTCCTCCATCACGGAATGCTGTGCCGAAATGCAGTGATAAGTTATACTGTAATTCTGTTGTATGACACATCCCCAAGATATTAGGCACCCTGACTTTTTGCTGAAATCTGACAGAATTTCTGTCTTACTATATATGGTACACATCCCAACAAAGCCTTGCTTCCAGTAGTTTGGTTGAAGCACGGTCCACAGTTTCATCTCAGAATTGTAAATCTTACAATAATGCCTGACCATTTGTGAAAACATTCATCAAGTTGGCAGAAAATAATGAAGTACAAAATTTTTTCTATTCACAACTATTGAAATTCTCGGATGACTAATTCTTCTGCTCGCCAGTTGGCATACATGGCTGAGTCGGCATCCCCCTCATCGAGATGAGGGGGCACTGACAATGTTGACATTGTCACCCATATGTGTTCCTACTGTTGACTTGCATTTATTGGACATAAGTTTATGGTCATCAGATCACAACCGACTTCAACCTGGAGAGGGACAGCAGTGAATGTTACAGTGTACGAGACTTCGCACGAGGCAACCAGGTAGTGTGAATATTTTTGTAGAATTTTTACTGGATTCTGTAAAAAATAATTTATTCCATAGAAACAAAATAACACATTTGCACAAGTGAGCTAGCATGTCGTATTGGATACTGGATAGGTTTACATGAAATCATTCTTAAACAAGACAAGTGAATTAACAGGAGGAAGGACCTGCAACTGTTCTACACTAATTAGATATGTTTTAGTAAGACATGTAATCAGTAGGGTGTGTGTTATTAATTTCCATCAATGTGTTGCAATTTATGTCATGAATAATTCACTGTAAGGACATATTTTGTACCAGGTAGACTTGACCTGTGCCTTGACCTCTGACCCATGCTTTTGATATCTGACCTTGACTTATACCTGACCTTGTCCTGCAGGTATTCATCTTCTACGGACCACGGTGTAACTCTGAACTACTCAATCACAGTGGCTTTGTGTATCCTGACAACTTGTGTGACCGCATGACCCTGCAATTAGGTGTGGTGCACTTTCAAGGCATAACATTCACAGACGTGTCTTACATCTGATGCGGCATTCTCAACGCATCTTACATTGGATCCAATTATCTCGCATTTGTGGTAAAACAACCTAAAAAATTTATCTACATAATTTTCACGAGAAGTATCAAGCTAGCAGCCCAAAAATGACACCAAAGGTAAACGTTCACACTATTAATATATAAATGAAATGTTACGCTGTGTGCTTGTGATATGTGCGTTGATTTCAGTGTGTTTGTTTTGTGTTCCTCTGATAGGTATCAGTAAAGATGACCCTCTGTACAGCATGAAAGCAGAGCTACTGGCAAGGATGTCCATGATGTCGTATGTACACATTAACTACACAAACATTAAATTACCAGGAAACATATTTAACTTACAACCTATGTATGAAGGTAAATACTACTTCATTTCAGATGTTCAACATTAAATGCAGTGTTATGAACATGCTGAACTGTCCTAGTTATCTGTGAAGTTGTTGACTTGGCCTTGGATGTGCACAAAATAAAACAACCTGAATCAAAGGTGGAATATAGGGTAGTAGGATTTACTCATTGACCATATTTGTTATATTGAGCAAAGTTAAGTGTGTGAACATGTGTAAGCAATACTAATATAATTAATTGTTATTTTTAACCTAGACAAACTTACTAGTTGCTGTATTCATTTTGATTGTTTTTACTATACATATTTTCTGTAATCTTATTCACATTAGTTTAGCTGTATTTTAAAACTTAATTTGATTGTATATTATATTAATATACTGTGCTATTTTTATTTTAGAATAGTATTATTAGTATTTTAATGTTTTCATTATTCGGCAATTCTAGACCATGTTATTAATTTGTAATATATGCTGTGAAGTCACTGGAGCGCCATGACAATTTTTGGATCTGATGTTATATCAAATAAAGTATATTATATGGTATAATTGTAATAATGATAATAAATAATTTTTACAGTACAGTTTGATATAAAGGTCAATGCGCTTTACCTACAATAAAACAATATGTAGAAAACAATATACAGAAAACTGTTAAAACTAATTTAAAGGTAAACTAATTTAATATAAAAAAAATAGTAAGTAAAGTAAAACCTTACTCAATGTAGCTAAATCCAAATATTTTTACTTAATATGCTATCAATAAGTTAAATTAAAAGGAACTTCAGCAAGAATAAAATATGATAATTAATAAGGTAAAATAACAATGTTACATATATGTATGTTTGAGTGTATTGTTACGACACCCATGTGCCAGTGGCAGACTCCTGCACCCCCTGGCCCCTACAGTTCCAAGTTTGTGTCCACTGACAGGTCCCGACTCTTCAGCCTTCACACCGGCCCTGTCCCAGTCGACTCGGAGCTCCTCTCCTACCTCCGCATCTTCTCCATGGACCAGGGTAATACCCTTGTTACAATACTGCTTGCCTGGTTATTATCCCAGCAAACATACGCTCGCAGGACTGCCCCACAATGACCTCAAAACATTGTAAAGGTTTGAGGACGTCATGGAAACATCCTGCAAACTGTATGTGTTTGTTGGGTTTCGCACCTAAATATTCAGTATCGCCATTTAAATAGCGCCATATTTTATTTAGTTAAGAAAATCCACTAACCTTGCCATGCCTTATTTGTAATGTAGATTATTTTTTTGCAGAATAAATGCTAACCTGAAATGTTAAACTTAAATGATTGCTAGCAACGAACTGTTTAAGATGGTTATGGCTGATGTTATTCATAAAATTGTTAAATGGAGGAGAATGTTTCCCATTTTTATCAGCAGATGTTGACAAATGTGATACTATGACAAGACACTGGCATTTTATTACATCAGTAGCTCTGTTGAATGCAGAAATATCACTGAATGGGTAAGATTGAGTGAGGTACAGCGAGTGAAATGACAGCTTGTCTTTCCAGTGAGATTGGGTGAGCGGTTGACAGGTGAGAACGCCAGGAACTGGTGACAAAGCTGAGAGACTTTGAGAGCTTCATTGACTTGGAGACGGAACTGAAGGCGTGGAACTTTCTTGAGACACGGATGCAACTCTTGTTAAAACTCTATGAAACTGCAGCATTCACGAAGTACATCACTGTGGAGGTAACACCTACTATTTTGTTTTCCTAAATTTATTTTCAACAGTGCTAGTTGTCATTTGTATAACTAGGAAAGTGTAAAGCTATGTTTGGGTCTAACAACTCTATAATCTGGACACAGCATATCATGGAACAAGGCATTTTTTAGAAGAACGTTTCCAGTAAAATTTTTCAACCACAAATCATCCACATAAGTCGTTGAATTCTTGCAAAACTCCAGGAAGATTGTGTCTGTTTGTGTGTAAATGTTTGCGTTTTATCTTCTTGAATAGACTGGTAAATTTTACAACATTTGAGTAATGTCACTGCAGTATGCAGGTGTTGCGTCATGTAAATAATCTACACTGTCAGCGTAATAATTTAGCCCCATCACTGTACTGAGGTCTGGTTTCCTAATAGAAATCGGGCAGTGATAAAAACCGGACCACTGATAGTTAAAAGTCAGTATTTTGCAGCTGTTCCACTATCACACGTTGGTATATACATTCCATTTTCGACGCCCACTGTGCATGTTAGTCCTTTCTGCTCTCTCGCATTTACATTGTCCTGTCTTGTAGAATGGTACAGAGAAGCTCCGTCCTTCAGAAGAGCTCACAGAGTGTGGGCGATTGTGTGTGTTGTTGAGACTGTGTGAGAAACGCCTGCTCCAGTCAACCATGAACTTCGCCCGGGATCAGAAGGAGATTGTGACAGAAGTCTTCAGGCAGAGGGAAGCGGACGAAAAACTAGGGAAACCGGTGCAAGAGAGTGGCCTAGCAGCGGCAGGGAATGCGTATGGAGCTACTTCAAATGGCTCCGTTGCTCCAGATGTGAATTCATGTAGTGCCATGTGCAAGTGCAATGAGAACGTTGGTGCAAAATGCTCTACTGGTGAAGCTCAAACAGATAGCTCAGTGGCATCAGTAGAAAGTGAAAGGGATGTAAGTTCTGGTGAGGCCGTAACCAATGCTGCCAAGGATGACTTGGACAAGCGCACTGAGGATGCCACTGCCGGATGTGCCACAGGTGAAGCTCAGCCACAGGTGGCAATGTTAGAAAAGTGAAACTGGGGAAGCAAAAGGTTTAGATGTGTTGACCAGTGAAGTGAAGAAATGTGGAGATGGCAGTGGAGTGGGTGTGACTGAAACAAAGACCACACAAGACACCCAGGAAAAAGATGTCCATAGTGAAAAGAATGGTCACAATTGTTGCACAGAAAACAAAGCAGTGGCTGGTAGAGAATGCTAATGCCACTCTCACGAGCACTTGTGGCAATAGTTACTGTGGTTACTATACTAATCCTTTGTCTATTTAATAGCTACACTGTAATGAGGTCATTGTTGGCTAATGGGGGTCATTGTTGCTGAAGTATTGAATGCAAGTTTCTGTAAATCTGCAGTGCATGGATAGTTAGGGAAGAGGTGTTTCCCTGTTCCTATGTGTTTCTCGTCACAGCTTATTTGTGTCGCATAATTTGTTTAATGGCGTGCCAACACTTTTGTACAAGTCTAATAATTATGGCCTTGGCTAGTGCAGTTACAGCACTATTCGCTAGGTGGCGCTACTTAAGATACTATATCTGGTGTATTTAGTATTATGTACGTAAATCCTGTGATATTTATTGGGGGTAGGACTATTACCGTTAATTATACATTACAGCCAAAGACAAGCTCGATAATACTCCACTAAGCCGAAAGTGAAATCTTCTTTTTAACATTTTCTTCGTTGAGATTTAGGTTAATTCGGAAGACAACTTTTGAAACAGCAAAATCAGTCACATACAGAGTTTTGCAGAAATGATCATGCCTCTTCTAAATTGCTCTACTGCATCAATTTGCTGTGTGTTTGCTATTAATCTGAGATGTGTTCTGCAGTATTTCTGTTATTTTTGTTAATGTGTCGGCGTATGGTAGGTAGGTTGATAATTTTAGCGTGCTGTGGGTACTGACGATGGGCGTTTGGCAGCTATACTAATTATTTGTATATAGGTGCAGAAAACGGCCACCAGTGGTCGATGAAAAATGTGCTACAGTGTGTTAGTTTTCGATTACCTTTAGTGCAGAACATTTGTAAATTCTTATCCAGCTTGGTAAATTGCTAGCATCCTTGTGTTCAAATGAACTGTGCATGACATTGCGTTTCCTCTTTAGGGATTCCTCTTTGTGCGTTTGGTAACTCAAAGTCTTCCATGTGTGCTAGGCGTTTATGTAGTAATGCTTTTTCATTGAGTTTATCCTTATCTTTATTTATCATATCTTTATTTATCATAACGTGGTTCATCAACAGCTACAGCCACACGCATTATTGTTGTTTTAGTTTCGGTTCTGTAGCCAGCGCCGTTCAACGATCATCACCGCTGATCTTGTTCGTAGATACACTACAGCAACTTGCATAAGTTGAATGTAAAGAAGTGTATCTATTAATCGTAAGACACGTTGCTTAGGCTATAAGTAGCCACAATTTGCTCTACAAATGTTGGCATATTCGGTTTATTTTCTGCTCCACTGCATCGACTAATTACGGGACAGTTGTGCATAGTCGCGCATAAACTCTTCAATTTCTGGATGAGCTGACTTCAGGCCTAAAATGTTAAATGGAACTGTGTCTGCTATTCACTGCTCTCGTTCAAGATGTGTGCATAGATTACTGGCATACAGTAGATGCTGGTTGTGTTTGTAGGGCTTTTATAACGTTTGACTTTGTTGCACGATATACGTTTGCGACTGTTTTGTACAAACATGTTTTTTACGATACTTCTTGCATGGAAGAATGTTTTTGCAGATGGAATGTTGCTTTTGTAATAATTACAGTTTCGTATAAATTGCTTTTTAAAACCGTCCCGATTTGTGTTAATGTTCTTGCTTAATATTGAAAGCCACACATGTGAGCTACAATGAATGTTTCGTGCGCTTACGCAACACTCTCGATGTCTACTGGTCTACTAAGCATGTGCTTTAAGTACATGTCTACTGGTCTACTACATGTACTTAAAGTCTACTAGTCTACATGTACTTAGAGTCTACTAGTCTACATGTACTTAAAGTCTACTAGTCTACATGTACTTAAAGCACATATTTATTATTCACACAAGGGGAAATATGGAAAGTATATGTTTTATCATCAGGCTTATTTTGCGATGTTATAATTGCGAGAAATGTATAAGGAAAATAAAACTTTTAAGTAACTGTGTGTCGGCAGCTAATAAGCAACAGTGCAATGTCGTCCCTTACTTAAAACAACTGGTGTCTGGGGTTTCAATCGTAGTATCGGATGTAAATGAAAATGATGCGCCAGATAGAAGATGCTTGTAAGTGTAAAGTAGACGACTTTAGAACATGAAGGATAATCCGAAGTATTCGAATGTGCTTCAAATGTTTCTGAACTAACTGCAAGGATGTTACTACGGAATTCATATGTTTCTGAACCAACTGCAAGGATGTTACTACGGAATTCATATGTTTCTGAACCAACTGCAAGGATGTTACTACGGAATTCATATGTTTCTGAACCAACTGCAAGGATGTTACTACGGAATTCATATGTTTCTGAACTAACTGCAAGGTTGTTACTACGGAATTCATATGTTTCTGAACCAACTGCAAGGATGTTACTACGGAATTCATATGGTCGTGAGTTTATTAGTTACAATACAATGTCTGTGTATACAATGACGTCCAAATAGCTTTATTGCAACCACCAAAATCTCGCAAATCATTCCGCCGTATTATTAATCCGAGCCACACAGGTGTACGGGTCTAATTGTTTACACCTCTGACAAATAGCCTTCTACTACGAACGAGCGGCGTGTGGCAAGCTTATCTGGCAGTATAATTTATCGCTGTTTCGAACCGAGCACTTAAGTACATGTTCCTATATAGATCAAACGTTACTTGGAATAAGGTATTAGTCGTAACTGGCTGACGTAGCTATTCGGCGTATTGGGCAGGCTATGTGATCAAAAGAATTTCAGTAATTAGTACACCATTTGTACTCATGGACAATAATCAATAACTTATATATAAAGTAGGTCATCTATGCATGAACATATATTGATTAGACAGGTTACTGTGTATTAAAACATAATGGACATGACGATTAATAGACGGAAAATCTATTCAAATATCACTGTTTCTGGAGACAAACTCCTACATAAGTTTAAATTTGGCGTAGTGTTGAATTGACCATAACTCATTGAGTCATTGACGTTTATATAACCTAACACCTACTAAAACTTAGGGACTCATACCCGGATTTTCTATTGAGTCGTCAATGCTACCAAGCATCTTCCAAACCACGGAATTCATACTCGCGCTATGAAACACAATAACAAGAATTTTTGAGCCGACATAAGAAGAAAACCAGAGAGGAAACTGCACAAACACCGACATAATTCTTTGGAAAAAATATCTAAACTGCATGCCCGTTTTCGGTACTCATACGGTAACAAAAGTTCTTTTTTTTTGTCGATTTTCTGCGACTTGGTCATGCTTGACTTCATACTTCACTAGCTTCAGTCGGCAGCTGGCGTCCATATTACGTCACCGACATATATCGCTGTCAGTCGCGATTGCGACAATGAGTGTTGGCCACGGATTGCAGAAGTCCTCTACAGGTCGGTCTATGTTGGGCAAGTGTCTATCTGTCCCTACCCCCGTCTTTACTTTCAAGCTTTGCTATTGACACTGGTTATATTAAACCACCAAAACATACACAGTTGCAGTAATTCCCAGATGGGAAACAACTGAATTTCAAATGTGTATGTTATAGGCTTCTTAAAAAACATGGTGGAGTAAATTTCCTAGGGGGATGGTTTTCCCTATCTGGTCCATGGACTATTGGTATAGTATTTGGAAGAAAGAATGAAAACATTTCACAGTATGACGTAATATAAACAGAAACGTCACTTGCGCGTAAAGCCACAAAATCACTCTACCAGACAGTAAACAGATTTCATCGGTCTTCCGGAATCGATGTGCCACCCACCTCCTATGATAACATTGTAATCACTAGAGTTTCTCCCTAAATACTGCTACGGGAATTTTGTACCGTTCGTGCAAAGGTTGGACCAGTGTCTCGACATAGTTGTAATAATCTAGGCAGTCTGTATATTATATATTTAATCAATATTATATAAGTAATACATCTCACTAGTGTCAACACACGCAAGTGGACAATGGAGTTGAGTATAGAATTGAAAGAATGTGTGACTATATTACTGATACCAAGTGCTGTGGGGGTTTCATGTCTGGAAGGGTGTAGAACCGAGACCCGTGGTACCTATTAGGACCAGCGGCACTTATTGGGACCCGCGGTACCTATGGGGAACCGCGGTACCTATGGGGAACCGCGGTACCTATGGGGAACCGCGGTACCTATGGGGAACCGCGGTTTTGGACAAATCCCCGAACTGTGACAGCACTAGTGTCTTTACAGTCACTTAGTGTAGGTGCTAGTATTAATGCAAACCCACAACAAAAGTGACAACTATAATAACGCCAAACATGTTCATTATATGACAATGCATAATATAACAGGTATTTTATAAGAGCTATTTACATAACACACGCATGCACGCACGCACGCACGCACGCACGCACGCACGCACGCACGCACGCACGCACGCACGCACGCACGCACGCACGCGCACACACACACACTCTCTCTCTCACGCACGCACGCGCACGCACGCACGCACGCTCGCACGCACGCACGCACGCACGCACGCACGCACACACACACACACACACACACACACACACACACACACACACACACACACACACACATTAAACAGCTATTAATGTACCAGCTATTTTATTCTATTGTATTTAGTGCTTTATAAAAAATGCTTTTGCGTGTAATATTCAAACTCTGTGGTTGCAATTAAAAATAAGCTTACTAGTATTATAAGACTTGGCATTTACACATAATATTATTTCAATATCGTTAACACAGTCTATATGTCGGAAGGTGAAAACATCAGATAAAACAGATTCCATATATCACAACATCCAATATGGCTGCTAATGTTACTACGCGTGACTTCCAGGAAATTATATTCAGTGGAAATTGTCTTGTTTTTACCATGAAACGCACAATAAGTTTTATTTGCTGGACTGTATGGTGGTTACGTAGAAACCCAGTTGGCACCTGCTACAGTTGCAATGATATAAATAGTACTCGAATACACATAACTCGGTCCTGGGAAACACGCAGTCTTTCTGCGAACAACGAGAGGATTGATATAGTATTAGTGCATTGTCACAGCTACCATGAACGTTAACTATTTTAAGATTCATCGTGCGAATTAACATATTTCAAGTAGCGTGATTATCGGTATTAAGGACAACAGGCTGTATACATAGACATGTTCCTTTCATGTCGTGTCACGGTGAACTTGATCAATGTGGCACGTTGTATAAACAGACAGACGCCTTTCAAAAAATGTCACAACAACTTGATATAGACGTGTCGTATTCGCTGAAACATCTCACGAATGTGCTAGTATTTGCATGGTAATCGGCGCCCTCGATGTCCTCGGTGTAAAGGGTCTGTTCATAATATTGCCACAAACGTGTTGGAAGGGTCACTACACATTATATGTGCACAAGGTCAATCTCGCCAAACAAAAACAGCTCCTCTGAAGCGTGACTTCGTGGTTATATAAAACGAGCTGCCTCTGCCAGACGTCTTCAGTAGAAGCAAAGGCACGAACGAAGACACGAAGAAGGGACATTCGGCATTTCTCTCCAGCAAGAACTTCTGCCGTCACAGAGTTGGTACGTGCCAAGGCTAGAATTATATTTCTACATTGTGTTCGCAATCAACGTTGTTAATCAAAACCAAAGCATTTCAAAACTACCGCTGATCAAAACTACCCATCGGTCGACGTTGCCTTGGCCGTAATGTATTGTATCAGACGCCAAGGGTCGATTACATGAGATCCTACACCAGTGAACAGATAAGACCACTTCGTCTAATCGCTCTCTTTCGTTTCTTGTATTATCCTTAGTCTATACGTCTTCGCTTGTGTACATCCACATATTGTGTACATCCACCTGTTGTATACATCCACCTGTTGTGCGTCGCAAAGTGACAGGTGGTGTACACCAACCAGCTGTTTGGAGATTAATAGTTTAGAGCAACGCGCAATGGAGATAACAGAACAATGAAATGCATTGTGTTAAACCTCCACACAACTGGAGCGCGTTACGGTCGTCGCTTTTTAATCTTACTGAGTAATGCAGTGCTAAATATGGTAATGAATAAATTGGAAATACACGAAAAAGAATATCATCTCCTCCTCTTTACTGTGATGACATTCACAGTAGGCATATCACAATATTTGTATTTAAAATCAACCAATAGCATACCAGGAGACTTAATTTGTTTTCATCAAATGAACTATATTTTGTCGTCATACGCAAGCACCAGTCTGGAGAGAAGATTGTCAGCGAAAGCAACAACGTACAGATCGCAAGTGTTTATCGATATTTAATCTGTGTAACCCGCCCTTATCAGATACCTGAGCATTCACACTGCTATGTCATTAAGACATCAGTAAATCATTTGTTCCATTCATTTATTGTCGTCTGTGAGACTACTTTCTCATATCCAACCCACACTGTTCCTGTATTCACGTTTCTTCTGGTTCCGATACCGTCTTTATATTTGAAAAAAAATACGTCTATCGATATATTTTATCCTAGTCTCTATCGTTGTCAAGCCATATTCAGTTAGGCGAATGTTCAATGTATCTCGAATAGGAAACATCTGCGATTCGTAAAATCGATGCGACATGTGACATTTGCGGAATGCTAGTTCTTATATTCCATTTTAAATAATTTAATTTAATTCCAAGCCACCGAATTCTTTTATTGATCAGCCGCATTTTTTCCACGGTCCAAAAGATGTTTGCAACATCAACCCTAACTAATGATTTCACTGGTTGATGCTGGGAGTGGAACGAAGCTCACGTTCATGTTTTATAGATAGTCCCGTCGGTTTACAAACACTGGTCGTGCGTCTACTGTAATAACGTTGGGCTGGCCTGTCAGTCGATGGTTCTGATCTTCTCATGATTATGATCTCCTTCGCTATGGATCGACATAAACACCAACGTAATTTTTGTTTAGTAAAAAAATATGTAGACAATAACCAGGACTGTTCATAAATTATAATTTAATGAAAACATATCACAACCCACAGTGGTTACAAAATCCACAACATGTAGTGAACCATGTCGAACCAAAGCGAATTGATGACATAATAATTAATAAATGTTCTAATACTAAGATTACTAAGTTAGATTTCTGGTCAGTTTGTCTTTGAATAGTTGAATTTGCTACACATATACGAACACCCTCACGCACGCACGCACGCACGCACGCGCATGCGCACGCACGCACGCACGCACGCACGCACGCACACACACACACACACACACACACACACACACACACACACACACACACACGAATGCTTACGAAACCTCCCACGTGATTTCACAGTATTGCATGTGGCGTGATATACGATCACATATATATATATGTGACCTGTAGTTCCGGTCATTTTAATTAGACTCACGGTCTGATGCGCGTCATAGTAAGCACATTGCCGAGCGCCATGGGAACGCACATTAACAGCGCGGCCTTTCATTCAGAAGCGCCGCCACGAAGCCGTTTGTTATAAAGCGGGTCAGACGATAAAAATAATTACCGAGCATTATTGGCCGGCCCTAATAAGAGCATATTGTGACTGAGGCGCGTTTATTACATACTGAGGTCATCGCGAACTTAGGTCGGCATCACGATGAACAGAGCCAGCATTTAGCGTAGATTAACGTTGATCCGATGACGTCGGCGCACCGTTGGTTTGTCTACTCGACTGACCGAGCGTTCAGTGACGGCGCGGCTACGAACAAGCTGCAATAAAAGAATCAGCCAAGCATCCGCGGTCGTCAGACGGATCTCAGTGTAAGAAAGCAGGCAACGCGCGAATGTAGCCCTGTTACAGACCGGTTTGTCTTCGGGTAGGTGGTGTACGTTGAAGTTTAGGGAGGGAGGTAGTCAATCGACAGCACCGGGCGGGGCATGAATGTATTGGCGGTACATGAAAAGGGTATGTCGATGGCATAAGGACGTGGACGCACAACTGGTCACTGGAGATGGTCCAGTACAGACGTACGACAACATACCATGTACTGGACCACACCGATGGACACGACCATAGACAGGGCGCGAGTACTGGGAGATACGTCGGTGGTATCGGGACAATGTCACCTCGATGGTGGTGATATATCGACCTACAAGATTATATTACAATGGATCAGATATATATCGGTGTATTGGACAATTATACGCCGACAGAACATGGGACATACCGATAGTACCAAGACAGGGGTAGGTAGATAGTACCATGACGTGGATACGTAAATAGTATCATACGTCAATTACACAGAGGCATGGATACATCGGTGGTACGAGGACATGGGTCCGTCGATAGTACATGGAGAAGGATACAATATATCATTGGCATTATAACGGCAGTACCAACGAAGGGATAAACATGAAATAGGTACAGTTTGTAACCAGTGGTGCTATGGACACATTGACGTCACGTGATGTAGGACTATATGATTAGCGGAGCTAACATTTACTTCGCAACATATATGAGTGAATAATTTATTGGTGATGTAGCGAAAGGTTAATGACACAAGACGTCGAATCGATGACGCATGTTGATCGTGTTTTCTTTCTTCAGATGCTCACCGTAATTGCTGTCGTGATCCAAAGTCGCCGGACCGGACCGCTATCACGCGAGAACCACGCAGTGTCGGCCCGAGAATAAACGTCGTCTAGATGGTACAACAACCTCAGCAGAAGCCGCAGATAGTCGGTCGACGATGTGTGCCGTCTGAGTACTCCCCAACGTGGCTGACGACAACGAACATGCAGGTTGAGCGTCGGTTGTCTCATTCGCTGTCCCCGTGTGTAGAGCGGCGCTCCTCCCTCTCCCCGCGGGTGGGACGCAGACCTGTGGCGTATCCCGATGGCAAGACGTCGCCGTGCCAGCATGCGAGAGGCAGGAATCGACTCGATGTTGACGTGTTTCCAAGCAGGGCGTCACCGCTGTTATATGTTACCACTGACAATGCACGTACATCACACGACACTGTATCGCCATCGTCGTCAACGTCGTCGCTGTCGTCGGACAGAAGCAGTTCGCCGTCGGCGGGGAAAGAAAATGGCGACATCGGACTGCCGGGAGTTGCTGCTTCCCGGCCGGCAAGCCTTCTACGTCGTCAGTCCCTCCCGCTTGTCCACCTGGACTCGCCGAGCAGGGCTGCTGGGAAGAACGGACGTCCCCGCAGCAACAGCATTGTCGGCGGTCAGTGCTGCCGCAACGCATTCTTTTACCGCAGCGCAGCATCGACGCCGGTCGTAAAGAAAGGTGCGGCGAAGAAAATCAGAAACACGGACACTACTAGTAAAACTAAGCCAACGCCTGTTGCGCGTCCAAGCCGCATAGGACAATTGGCCGTAGTGACGTCACCAGCAGGTGATTCCAGCCAGCTGCGATCCATCCTTAAAGGCAGCACGACGAAGGTCCCGGGGAGGACAACATCGCCAGGACACGTCAGCTTCCACGACGGCAGCCGACCGGGGCCGACGGCGCGACACGGCCGTCGAGCCTCCATAGCAACAGAGAACGCCCTCCTATTACCGCCCGGCTACTTCACCCCGCGCGAGGCCAAGACCTCGGTCTCGTCCAGCGACGCCTTCTTAGAGGTGATGGCCGAATACAAGGAGGAACAGCTGCCGAAACGACGCAATTCTACACCTGACGGCAGCGTGGCTTTGTTTCCACTGGATCTGTCGCCGGAACATGCCGATGATTTAACGGAGAATGTCGAAGATTTCCGAAGGACCTTTGCCGAAGGTGCGGACGACGTCTTTCGACGTAACGTTCTTGACGTCATCGGTGATGATGACATCACAGCCGATCGTGGCGTCACAGCGGACGGTGGTATTTGGAGCATTGTCCACTCTTGGACGCCTCGTCGGGGGGCACAGAACAGGAGACCAGAGTAGACGGTGTAGACATTTACGTCTGAACATTCCGGTGATTTATTGACATTTAAAATATTTATTTAACTTTACAACGCCGCCTAACAATATATTCTCTTCTAACATAAAAAATATGATAAAGTGTTGCATTACATTGGCTCACTATTATTTTTGTTACAATAAAATGTCATTGAGATACATAATGAGGTATTTAGGCATACAACCATAAGGCATTCAATTAAAAACGTGTTGATTATAGTCAACCACCCGTTCACTATTGCGTAAATACGTGATATTATGCATAACACAATGACCGGTGATATAACGAAGAATACTCGAGACAAACGTTCCTTGAGATCGGATTAAGTGTATTTGTCATGACATAGTGAGCATACAATTAATTAAAATATATATGATCTTGAAGCAGTGTTGCTTTATTGATGTTTTCCCAATTCTAAGGTTGTCTAACGCGACTTAGGGTCGCTCTACCCAGAAAACGGACAAGTCGCCATTCGCTCCCGTTAAACCACAATTGACACTGATATTTTGCTTGAATGTTTCCACCAGTTACAAGCCAAATTCCAGCGGATCATTTTCAAACATTTGTTTTTACGTCTGGTTACAACAGTCAATTGTGAATATCGGTGTTATTGTTGTTAATATAAACCTAATATAAACGAAACCACGATTTTTGTAAAAGAATGTTTCGTGTTGTTACGTCTTTTAACCGTCAGACCAACAGTGGCAGTACAATTTAAAAAAGTTGTTTTCTGATTAAACTACGTTCATTCAATGTCCGGCAAATTCACCCCAGGTGGACTAACATAAACTCCCCCCGTCTCTCCCCGTCTCCACGCTCCTCTATCTCCCCCTCTCTCTCTCTCTCTCTCTCTCTCTCTCTCTCTCTCTCCCTCTCTCTCTCTCTCTCTCTCTCTCTCTCTCTCTCTCTCTCTCTCTCTGCCTCTCTCCCACCCACATACCCTCACTGACTCACTGACTCACTGACTCACTGACTCACCGAGGCTATAGGATGCTTCAGCGACTACCCGGTCCTCTGTCCTCGGTTGTCTCAAGGAGATCCTTCTGAGGCATGTCTGTCCATTCTTTGATGTTGTGGAGCCACATCTTCCTTGGTCTTCCCCTTTGCTGATCTAAATTAAACTTCACTACATATATATATATTCTCTGTAACGAAATTAAGATGATCCATAGAATAACGTATAATTATATTCTGAGCCATGGCTGCATAACTACTTATTTGGTTTAGATTTTTATCTAAGTTTGATGCGATAAGTTTTTCGGCGTATGCACACGTGTAATGCAATCGGAACTAGTTATATACGCCATAATGCGGTAATCGCATACGAAATGGCGCGCTTGATGATTACGAAACTATTATTTAAGTTTTACTGCGGTCATCACGTGCAAAATTTCTTTACGATTTGAAACAACGGCAGACGAAAAGCCGCTGTCGTTCGTTGCGTCAAAAGTAGCACACATAATGTACAAACAGGCCCGTTCGATGACGACGTAACTATTGTTAATGTCATCGCGTACACAATAACAAACGGACATTTCATTACTTTAAACCCGAATGACAACCGACTGCGAATACATAGAACATTTAGTCCCCAACTTTTAATAACATTTAAGGGGTGGGAAATATATAATTATTAAAAGGTCAGTTAGCGATATGCATATTCCTGTAATCGTACTTGACGGCTGACCGAATCCGATTATTGTGCTACAAAGCCGCCGTCTCGTACGATCCGCGAGAGTTAAACATGCAAGAAACGAATCTCCACTGAAGGCAGGCTGTTGTAAAGTAGGGTTTGACCGCTTGAAGAAGACCTTGACCGTCACTTGTTGGTCAGTCACGGACTGCGATATGATGTTCGTGTAATTTTATAGTGACGCCCATAGCGCACCAAACGTGACTGTGACGTCGTAGCTAGGTGACGTCCAGACTGCACCAAACCAGAACGTGATTGTGATATCGTAGCTAGGTGGCATCCAGACCGCACCAAACCAGAACGTGATTGTGATGTCGTAGCTAGGTGACATGCAGACCGCACCAAACCAGAACGTGATTGTGATGTCGTAGTAGGTAACATCCAGACCGCACCAAACCAGAACGTGATTGTGACGTCGTAGCTAGGTGACACCCAGACCGCACCAAACCAGAACGTGATTGTGACGTCGTAACTAGGTGACATCCAGACCGCACCAAACCAGAACGTGACTGTGATGTCGTAGCTAGGTGACATCTAGACGGCACAAAGCCAGAGAGTGATTGTGACGTCGTAGTTAGGTGACGTCCAATGCGACTGTGACGTCCAGACCTCACCAAACTAAAACGTGAATGTGATGTAGATCACCTGCCCAGAACATATAGATTTGTATGACCATACTATTAAACATTGTGGTTTCGCCCGCGCGAACTGCATGGGAACATCCAGCCACAACCGTATTCTTCCAGAAGCCAGGAGTGGTCGTCCAGCCTTACTAGGCACCCAGTGCACCAATCTAATCCATTACATAGACACCAGTCCACCGCTGGTCGTGGGTCGGTGCACTGCACTTAAATGCACCATTTAAGTGCCATTGGATAAGCCATGTAAAGTTGCATAAACGATGTTGTGCCATTGGGGAAGCCGTGTAACGTTGTATAAAGGATGTAAATTATTTAGTTGAAACTTCACAACTGTCACCGGTGCACATATATATTGTAGACAGACAAAATGAAATTCACTGTGTGACCCGCTCAAACAAATGAAGATGTGTCGTCTTCCGTCATTGATTACGCAAGATAAAATATGTAAAGACCTGTTGCCCGACGACGAACGAGTAATCGGTGACGCAAGGCGATACATCTTCATTTATTTGATCATGTCACGCAGTGCGTTTTCATTGTGGGTCTTTGTGTATCGAGGAAATTTAGATTAAATGTACATCATTTGCAACAGTACATGGCTTCTTCTTCATTAACACAAAATCGTAAACGGATTATGTAAATAGTGCCCATAATAATGCACCAACCAACACAATATCAAGTTAAGTTAAAGTGTCGTTTATATAATCGCAGACTTGGTCTTGGTATTGTGTTGGTCGGTGCCTTATTATTAGTAATAATTAAGGCGTTCCGTTGGTAAACCAACCAAATGTGTACCGGGAAAGTGTTTATTTGTATATTCACATGTTAGTGCATCGAATAGCGGTAATTTCACATAATTAATTTTGCTGTGCAACAACAGTCTTCGAGCACGTGTTCGTTAATTCCGCTGGCATTGCTGCTTCCACGAACTACGTCAATTGGCATTTTGTGACAAAGCGGACTGCGTGGCTGACCACACACTAATGTCACACGAACCACGCGTGGACTCTACGGCTACATTATCGGCGTTTAAGTGCACCGCATGAGAGAAACAAGTTTCAATAAATAACAATTCATCGTTGTTACGGGGTAATACTGCGTCTGCGAGTTATTTCTACGCGAACACACAAGTAGTAGGCATGGAACAATTTAGGCCCGACTGTTAGGCCCTACAAACATGTGCCATGCTTCTCTGAGAAATTAAAACGTCATAGTTTCACGGAATATTTCTGGTATTTTCTTGTTATATACGTATTTTGGTATTTAGAAAGACGACGTAACTTATATTATTGAAGCAAAATAAACGTACTCAGTTAACAAATCCTTGTCAACGAACTGACTGAGTGACTAAGTATGGAAATTGGTCAGCAATTCAGCAAGTGATTGTGTGTGTGTGTGTGTGTGTGCGTGCGTGCGTGCCTGTTTACTTTACGTGTGTAGTTTCTAGAAGAGGAAGCATTGATCAATTAATCAGTAATTTATTTTTAACAACACCATTGGCAACATGTAAAAAATTAAATAAACAATAGAGTGTTGGTGGAAAGGGAGTGCACAGAAGTGTGATACTTATCTAAGGTTCACCCCAACTAGTATGGTTATGTATGATGCATATACAATATCTTACTAAAAATATGAATTACTAATCCCTAACTAATAACTAATGCATCCAGTGCCTATAACATATAATGTTTGAATATCATTATTTTGATTTGTTTTAGACCTAATACTACATAGAAAGAAGCTGTAACTTATAAGTTTTTAATGTTTGTATGCTTCTGCAGCTAGTGGTGTTTTCATGCAACGGGTGCCACAGTTTTACTCCACAAACAGAAGTGCACACTGATGTTACGTTGGTGCGCACACGATCACTTCTGAAGGTATCTTTCTGTCGAGTACCATGTGTTGAAACACCCAGTTTAAACATACTATTCGGTAGTACATTGTGATATGCCTTATATATAACAATCGCTGTCTTATATATAACTAGGTCTACACATTTCAAAATATGCAGTTGCTTAAAAAGGGTGCTAGTGTACTCCAAACGTTTTGCGTCACAAACTAAACCAACTACTCGTTTCTGCCGTACTGTAATATACAATGTTGTAACATAGGTGTTACCCCATATCTTACTACAACAGTTAATATATGGTAAAAACAGAGAATAAAATACAAATATGTACATTCCGTCATAATTAATTAGACAACTTGTTTTATAAGTGATCGCTGTAACTTTCGACAATTTTGTTCTAACCGTATTATTGTGATGTTTCCAGTTCAGATCGTCATCAATAAATACTTCCAGAAATTGTGCTACACGTACTTTAGTTATTCTTTCGTTATTTATGCACACATTTTTCAGTGATAATTTGTTTACAGCAAAACAAATGCCCAATTTGGCAAGTTCTATATTTAACATATCTCGTAGCTCAAATATATTTTTACCGGCACAAAATATTTTCGTATCATCAGCAAAAAGTATGAATTTTACTAATTTTTATACATTGCAGATGACACATGCGGAATATAATAATAAACATTTTTGATAAGTATTATTTTGTATAGAAAGCCTTTTTTAGATCAATAAATACACCAATTGCATAATCTTACTGTACTTAGCATTTTATATTTCCTGTATCAATTCCAATAATTCGTGTGGCGTGGACATATTTATACGGAACCCGTACTGATTCGAATTCAATATGTTGTTGGTGCTTACAAAGCTGTCTGTTCTGGCAAGGAAAATGTTTTTTAAAGATTTTTGAGAATTGCGTCAAGAGAGATATTGGTAAGGTCGGTTTTCGCACCGCTTTTAAACAATTACTTTGGCAATTTTCATTCTTGTTCACCAGTTCTAAATAAAGTATTACATATGTGCGTGAGAGGTTTGCAAATGACATATATGACCTTTGCGACAATATCCATACTTATGTCTTCAACATCTGAAGATTTGTTTTTTTACACACGCTTTCATTGTAATTATATCTATCTTCCTCATGTACAGGTTTGAGGAACACACTTTGTTCAATACTACCTCCCAAATAATACTACCTCCTAAATAATCATACACAGAAATATGTTCATCCGGATTAATGATATCCTTTGCAAAAATAGGACCAACATTTGTAAAGCAAACATGTTAAACTCATTTGTCATATTTTTGTTGGTGATGTGTACATCCACATGCAGTACATGCGTTGAATAGCTGGCGTTGTTTACGTAACAGAGTATTCAAAATCGCCCATGTTTGTGCTTCCTTTGTTTTCTGATAACAACAACAATTTTAATGCAGTGCACACACACACACACACACACACACACACACACACACACACACACACACACACACACACACACACACACACACACACACACACACACACACACACACACACACACACACACACACACACACACACATCCCATTGTTTATTTGTTATCGACGGAGAACGCTTTAAGTAATAGTTTTCACTAATTCGAATGGCGTACTAATGCTGCCTATGAACTGAGTAACAGTTTCCGTTAATTTCAATGTCGAGTCAGTGCTGTGTACGGCCTAAGAAAAGTCAATCTAAAAGACGATTTGAGTGATCGTTTATGTAAGGCACGGACCACGAGTGCGCACGACTGGGTTCATGTTTCACTGGTTCGCCGCCTACCGCGTGGCGGTACTGGTGCGACCAACGTCAGCAGTACTTCCTGTACTGAAATACCCCGGTTATTGTGAATAATCGGACTCTTGCTAAAACATATTGCTAGAATACACATGTATGTATAGATGTTATGCTACTCCTAGACATTTTGCACATAATAATTGATCAGTGGACGGTTTACGTAACTTGGAACAGTCGTAAAAAACACGCATATAACCTTGCAAACAAGTGTACGTAATAACTACGAATTACCGAACTACCACGTTATTCCGTCCGGTTGATGGATACTGTTGCTAGTACCAATGACAAAGACATCCGTAAATGGCCGACATAGCAAATATGTTTTCCGATTAGGTGTGACGTCATGCCCATTGTCCCACAGTCACGTGACCCAACGATCATTCACTCGGTCCTCTTCGCTCCCACTGGAGCATAAGCCGCCGACAAATCTGTTCCAGCTAACTCGGACTTAAGTGGAAATGAAAAAATTATTGATGGAAAATTCACCTTATAAATTAATCTAATGTCTAAAACTGCGACACTAGTCTCAAGAACAAGACTGCTTCACTGCACAAAAAGTAGGCTAATGTTTACATGACTTTTGAGAAAGTGCAAGAATATATTAGTTACGTTTTGCTGAATTTTATTTATAGTATACATGAAATGCCGTAGATTAATATTTTGGTTTATCATCCTAGTGTCTTAGACCTAGTTTCTTTTGCTTAATAAAATGTCGTTGACGTAAAGGTGCATGGAAACAGTGCTGCCGTCTTTTGCATAGACTTCGCAATAACATATACTCTTCATACTCACTAGGTGGCGTACATTAGCCACGATTGTCTCGGCTCCGTGATGTGTCGCCACATTTTGTCTAACATGAGAGAGCATGGAATCAATATGCACTTTCCGTTATGACGGATTTTATTGGTTACTATGAATCTGGGGAACCAATGAAATTGACTGTCAAGTTAACTCATCAAATAAGAGTAGACTTTGATCAGTTTACATGAAGCATTCCAACCAACTTTAAATACCGAATAACATCCAATTATATCGACACACATCACACACAAATTGAATTAAATTGAATTAATACTTAACACCATGTTCATGTTATTTTCCTTATAACAACAAAAAACAACTTCCCGCAGCTGC
Source organism: Lamellibrachia satsuma (assembly GCA_033239005.1). Classification (NCBI taxonomy): domain Eukaryota; kingdom Metazoa; phylum Annelida; class Polychaeta; order Sabellida; family Siboglinidae; genus Lamellibrachia; species Lamellibrachia satsuma. The sequence continues at coordinate 2,804,172 of BSQZ01000057.1, forward strand.
TCTTATGGCGGTGTGGTTATGGTACGTGACTAAGCAAGGGGCCAAGCGCTAATGCTTTGGTCGTAATCCAAAACACACCTTGTAAATGTGAATATAGCCCCATCACACAAATGAATTATTCCAACCAGTAATGCCATCTGGCGGTAACAGTGAAACCCTATGTCTGTGCCGTCTTTGACTTCGTCTGTCTTCGAGAGTCGTCTAACCGAGACTATTCTTCAACTGGCATCTACTTGTTTTTCGAAAGTTCCTCTTCGATAACAAAACATAACATAGGATATATAATGCAAACAAATTTAATATAATACAATACCACGCACACACGCGCGCACGCACGCATTGTGTAATAAACTAAACTATATTTTCTAAAAGAACATAATATGTAACTGATTCGATACCTGCCACGATATGTCGACACAAAACATAAACAATCCAAACATTACATAGAGGCGAGCAGCAAGGAGTTGAGGTGTAGAACATGCACATAACCATAAATCATCAAACTGGAGACGAGTATTGGACCAGACAACCTCTTCTAATGTTCGACCTCGTTCTGCAAGTTATCACTGCCACCCATGTTGGCAGGTGTTCGAACAGATAACGCGCCGAGGTGTTGTCTGCGAGAGGTCAACACGTGGAGCCTGGTGGTCGACTGGTGGTCGACTGGTGGTCGACTGGTGGTCGACTGCAGCATCATGCTGCGAAAGCTTTCAGTTGTGTCTATATTTCATTACGTGAGTTTATTAGTATATCACAATCCCAGAAACGTGGTGCGCAAATACACCTAGCTGCCTACGGTTGACATTAGTAAAGTCCACTGGATGTTACGAGTGCAAGTAAAATGGATGTTGGTATTCATGCGTAAACTAGTTGCGGAGAACAAGGAGAGCAGTGGCAATGTGAGGGAGAAAGCTGGTAAGAAGAAGAAAGATGACAGAAGGCAAAGAATGCAACAAAAGAGAGGTAAGCGGGTGAGTGGAGAGGGATTGCCAGGTGGTAAGACGGTAAAGGTTGATGATAGGAGAGAAAGGGGGCATACTAGTAGTGTGCAACAGGAAAGGAGCTTTGCCGATGTAGTATCACAGGGGAAAGCGAGGAAAGCCCGGGTATTTATGGGGGATTCCATCATTAGGAAAGTGGATAAAATTGTAAATAGAGGAGATGACATAACAGTATGCCTACCAGGGGCAAAAGTAGAGGATATAGCAGAGAAGGCAGGACAGGTCATGGGTGGCGGCACGGGAGGTGCTGTTCTCGTGCATGTGGGAACGAACAATGCAGATAAGGAGGGAACGTCAGCCATCATTGGTAAGTACAGGAGGTTGATCAAGACACTTAAAGAGGCACGAGTTGGGCAGATCGTATTGTCGGGGATATTACCAATAATGGGAGGCAGGGGTGAGGAATATAGGAACTGTAGAAGGATGGCGATCAACACACAGGTACGGAAGATATGTATGGAGGAGGGAGTAGGCTTCGTAGACATGTGGTTAAACTTTGTGGGAAGAGATGACTTTTTCATGAGAGATGGACTTCATCTGACAGGGAAGGGCGCTGCAGTTCTTGCGTGTGAGTTTGTCAGAGTTGTCGACGAGGGCACAGGTACCATAGATTATTTAAACTAGATGCGCAGGGGGAACTGACAGAGAAAACTCAAAGGAGTACTACTACAAATACACATCATAAGAAATGTTCACCAATAATTTCAGACAATGAACTTAAATGTGTATGCTTAAATGCCAGGAGCATAGTAAATAAAAAAAGTGAGTTAGACATTATGGTAGCAGATATTGATCCTCATGTAATAGGCATCACAGAATCATGGGCAAATGAAGATATAATAGATGCTGAGTTAGCACTGACAGGCTATGTAATGTTTAGGAAGGATAGACGAGAAAGAAGGGGAGGTGGAGTAATTTTGTATATTAAAGAATCTATCCAAGCATATGAAATTACACTGAAAAGTGAAGCAGATAGTGTGGAAGCAATTTGGTGTAACATAGTTACCAGGAACTCAACATTAACAATAGGAGTAGTTTATCGTAGTCCTAACATAGGACAAGAGGAAGATGTAAAATTACAAAAGGTGATAAGGGAGGTGAGCAAGGGAGAATGTGTTATAATGGGTGATTTTAACCATGGCCATATACAATGGGAATCATTAGAGAGTGCTGGAGGTGACGACCATCAGTTTCAACTTCTAACACAGGATTGTTTCCTTACTCAACATGTCTTGGAACCAACCAGAGGTGGGAATGTGTTAGATTTAATTTTGTCTTCTCAAAATGAATTAGTTGACAATGTTAAAGTACATGAACCTTTGGGTTCAAGTGACCATAACCAAATCCATTTTAATATAAAAGTAAAAACAGGGAATACATATAAAAAACAATGGAGGAGGAACTTCAACAAAGGCAGATATAAAGTGATGAGAACATATCTAGCAAATATAGATTGGAATAATTTGCTGAAGAACAAGACAGCAACAGAATGCTGGACTTGTTTAAAATACGAGATTGAGGGCATTATTGAGAAATTTATTCCATTAAGAAAACAAGGGAAAAGATCCAGGAAAAAACACCTGTCAAAAGAAGCTATTAGAAAAATTGCTCACAAACAGATGCTGTGGAAGGTCTATAAACACACTGGAAATGTAGAAGACTACACCAACTACAAAGAGGCACTTAACCTAGCTACTACTGAAATTAGAAAATCTAAAAGAACCTTTGAACAAAAATTGGCAGGTAATATAAAAAATGACAGCAAGAGTTTCTATGCTTATGTAAGGAGTAAACAGAAAGTTCGAGATAAGGTCGGACCACTGGAAAGCAACAGTGAAAACATAATTTCAGATGGGTTCCAAATGGCAGAGGTCCTGAATGAGTATTTCAGCTCAGTTTTTACCACAGAAGATATCAGCTCACTTCCAGTTCCATTGACTAAATTTGAGGGCAATATATCAGAATATTTAGGGCAGTTATTTGTAACTCCTGAAATGATAGCAAAGAAAATTAAGAAGATGAAAGATAATAAATCACCTGGAGTTGATGGGATACCACCAAAACTGCTAAAGGAAATTGTTGATCAAATTAGTACACCACTTGCAAACTTATTTAACTTGTCACTAGAAGAAGGAATAGTTCCTTCAGAATGGAAAGAAGCAAACATTACGCCGCTGTTTAAGAAGGGATCGAGGAAGAAGCCAGAAAATTACAGACCAGTGAGTTTAACATCAGTTGTATGTAAATTACTTGAAACATTAATTAGAGACCACATGGTGGAATTCCTCATAAAACATAAATTAATAAATACATCTCAACATGGATTCCTAAAAGCAAGGTCATGTCTAACCAATCTCTTATGTTTTTTAGAAGAAATTACAAAGTGGGTAGATCAAGGGTCACCAGTGGATGTTGTCTACTTAGATTTTCAGAAAGCTTTCGATAAAGTGCCACATCAAAGATTGTTACTTAAACTAAAAGCCCATGGTATAGGCAATGATGTAATCAACTGGATAGAAAAGTGGCTTACACACAGAAGACAGAGAGTAATAGTAGATGGTAAGATTTCAAGCTGGAAATCTGTTTTGAGTGGGGTACCACAGGGATCAGTGTTAGGCCCTATACTGTTTTTAATATATATAAATGATTTGGAGGATGACATATCTAGCAAAGTACTCAAATTTGCAGATGACACAAAAGTATTCAGAAAGGTTACTAATGATACAGATAAACAAAGTTTACAGGATGATCTAGAAAAATTAGTTAAATGGTCAGAAAAATGGCAAATGTTATTCAATTTTGGGAAGTGTAAATGTATACACATAGGACATGGAAATATGGACGAGGAATATAAAATGGGGGATGCTGTACTAGGTAGAACCACACAAGAAAAGGATTTAGGAGTAACATTTAATGCTGACATGAAAGTTTCAGAGCAATGTGGGATTGCTGCTTCGAAAGGAAATCAAATTCTAGGCCTAATTAGGAGAACTATCACGTATAAGGAGAAACATCTAATTGTAACCCTGTACAAAGCAATAGTTAGACCACATTTGGAATATTGTATTCAAGCATGGAGGCCATATCGTAAAAAAGACATAGATAAGCTAGAAAGAATACAACGAAGAGCAACTAAGATGATTCCAGAATTAAGAGACCTTAGTTACGAAAGTCGCTTATTACAATGTGGTTTGACAACACTAGAGACCAGGAGACTAAGAGGAGACCAAATAGAAGTGTTTAAAATAGTGAACGGTTATGAGGATGTTGATAGGAATATGTTCTTCAAACTTAAAGAAGGCAGTAGAACCAGAGGACACAAAGCAGCATTAGTTAAGGAGCAGTGTAGGTTGGACATGAGAAAGTACTCATTCTCACAGAGGGTGATAAATGAATGGAACAAACTGCCAAACGATTGTGTTAATGCTAGTAGTGTGAATATGTTTAAAAATAGAATTGACAGATATCTGATAAGGGCGGGCTACACATAGATGAGAAAATTGTTGGACTCTCGATAAGCCAATGGCTTCCTTGTCCACTTGCCATCTGGAACTTGTTGTTCGAGATGGCAATCTTGTTAAATCTTGTTAAATCTTGACATAGTGTGTTCGCATAAAAGAAATGTATAACATTGTGTTTTGCGCAGCTGAGACCGAAATAAATGAAGCTGGTGACCTTTCGACTATTCGGCATGCGAGGAATTAGGTCAATCCGACTACCGTCATGTAAATATAATCTCCACAAGCATTCGCTGCTTGTGACGTATCAAGTTTTTATCTGGAGATTTTACAGCAATGCCATTACGACGTGTAGACTCTGGAAGATCGGTATTTGATGGACTTGTGCTCTGGGCCGTATTAGGATGCTCTCTCATACAGTTGCCTCGTGGTACTGTCAGCTATATTGTGGAAGATGGTGTATATTACAGTGAAGATACATAGTTCATCATACTAACTATAACTTCATTTACATAGCAAATCACTGTACGTGTCCACATCAACTAATGCGTCTATGTACAGGGGATACAGGCATTAAAACATACGGGGTGAAAATGATTGCACGTGAGCGTGTGTTTGTGCGTGTGCGTGTGTTTATGCGTGTGCGTGTGTTTGTGCGTGTGCGTGTGCGTGTGCGTGTGCGTGTGCATGCGTGTCTGCAGTGATATGCGACAGCAAGTAAGTATTAATACGTCATATAACTGATTGTTTTCTATACAATTCAGCACATATTATGATATCCCACAGCAACAAAATTTTAACGCATACAATGACTGATTGTTGTTTCTTCAATTCATCACATAATGAAGGGTTGACGGCAGTTGTACATATAATAATGTCTAGCCTCTAGGTATTGCCGTTGTGCGTAGATACTGCCCATTAGCTGTTGACCTCGCGTCCGGACACTCAATCAGTGGAGGTGGAAATTTAATTACTGTACACCGTCACTTTACAGCCGCACCAGACAATTAAATTAAACACGCAGCTTTGACCTAACTTCCATTGCTGTTTCAACACGTAGTGGCGACCTCATCTGTTGAACATGGAGCGCGGGAATGTTTCCACCGCCAGCCACAAGCAGTTTCCCACTAAGCGGCGCTGCTGCTAAGTCAGAACGTTATTTCTGTGGATGCAAGATTTTGTGTTTCTGTGCTCCGTGTCATTGGTCAAAGTAGGTAGTGACGTGAGCCGCGGAGATTACATGAGGCACACGGTTCAGATAGTCGATGAGTTGGTTGACTTGAGAACGGCAGCGAAGCGTGGACGGGCAAGACCATCGACGCCCGCAACATGACTGCACTACGGGTTTCTCAAAACCCGCCTTCTTCCTACAAAACTCCGTAAACAGTACAGACCTTGTGTCCACGTAATGGCTTCTCTTCATTGTTTCTACTTCTACCCGTTCGAAGAAATGTGTTCTAGATAATTGGGTTCTAACTATCACTTTTTCATTGAACTTCACGGTCGACAACGTGCTGTCTTTGTTAGGTTCGCTTTGCGAGCGCATTAAAAATGGCGGTTTACCTTGTTTTTCTGCTATCGAATTTGCCCTTACTGCATGATTATTGTGGGTGGATGTTTTTGCTTGACAACAACTTTTAGGAGCAACCTTATTAATTTCGGAACAGTGTACCTGTGTCGCTCGCAGTTGCAGTGCCTTCTTCGAGTTTCTCCTCTTACGCAGCGTCGAGCGGGCTTTCACTACAGCCGGTGTCAGATGGGTGAACATGTTCCGCTCGCTGAATGTGAAGGTAGTGTCTCTGCTCACCGAAGGACGGACGTCGCCCATATCGATGGACCGATTAAGATACTCCCGGCGGAATCCATGCAACTGTTTCTCTACCGACGCGCGTCTACATTCTGCGGTCTTCTGGGCACTACTCGTTTCCTTGTTAATCAGCAACGAACGTCGCTCGTAGTCGTTTTGATCTTGTCTGTTCAGATGACGCCACCACGTGTTTGATTTGAGCACAATGTTGAGTGTTCCTGCGTGTTTGTTCGGTCGTGTTCCTGCGTGTGTGTTCGGTCGTGTTCCTGCGCTGAACGTCGTGTCGGCGTACAACATGTCTACGCAGTTGCAGTGTTTCGACGTTGGCGTTATCGTAGTCGCATATCGCACAGTAAGCACCACAAACAGACTCTCTCTTATAACGAACGTCCTGCTTATGATGAAGATCCCATTACACATCATGAATATCCCATATACACATCGAACGCATAATTATGGCCGCCGAGTAAATTACGTATTGTGGGAGACTGATTGCGTTTATTGTGGCGCAAGTTCGCATCGTCTGCGTCGTTTGTTACGCTTGACGCGAATTGACAGGCTGACTTAACTATGTCACATGCAATTATTTACTCTCACTTAGATCAACAGAAGGTATAGGCATGCGGTACTCAAGTGCTGGTTTCCGTCGTCATGACATCATATCGTGATGTGCCACAACAAAATTCGTTTAGACGGGTAGCTGAATAGACTGACTGCTTGTTATGACCATGTATGGATTTGGAATTAATTATCGAATATATCATTGTTGCATATGGTCGCCAGGTGGCGCGCCAGTTTCATCACTACTGGTTCTGACTTGCTTGGTTGGTTGTTTGGTTGGCTGTTTGGTTGGTTGGTTGGTTGGTTGGTTGGTTCGTCTACTTGGACATTCGCAACTGTTCGTACAATCATGTTAACCATCAACTCAAAGTAACCAAACATCAATGTGATTACTACAAACTATCATTAGTGACGTAGATGGCATTACGGGAATTTAACTAATTTAACTTCAGCCATCAATTAACCAAACAATACCGCTGTATTCAATATTCCTATTGCACCACCAATCACAAAGTATGTCAATATACAATCGGCAACGTTGATGGAATGTTTCCAGGGTCTTCAGGTGACATCGATAAGAAACACAAGCCTCACTCCCGTATAGAGTGTTAATACAAACGGCTTTGTAGACCATCACCGTCGTCTCTTTCCTGAGGTTGTGGTCATCAAAGACTCGGTGACGCAGTTTCCTGAAGGACGTGCTGGCACAGCAGGTACGGTGTTGAATGTCTGCCTCGATGGTGGCTTTCTGGGACAGGTGACTCCCTAAGTACGGGAAGTGTTCAACAACTTCTAGGATTCCTCTACATAGTTTGATTTCGTGAGGTCCTGCATTGACGCCTGGAGTAGATGTTGATGGATACAGCAAGAGTTTCTATGCTTATGTAAGGAGTAAACAGAAAGTTCGAGATAAAGTCGGACCACTGGAAAACAACAGGAGAAACATAATTTCAGACGGGTTTCAAATGGCAGAGGTCCTGAATGAGTATTTCAGCTCATTATTTACCGCAGAAGATATCAGCTCACTTCCAGTTCCATTTACTAATTTTGAGGGCAATAAATCAGAACATTTAGGGCAGTTATTTGTAACTCCTGTAATGATAGCAAACAAAATTAAGAAGATGAAAGATAATAAATCACCTGGAGTTGATGGGATACCACCAAAACTGCTTAAGGAAAATGTTGAGCAAATTAGTATACCACTTGCAAAATTGTTTAACTTGTCACTAGAAGAAGGAATAGTTCCTTCACAATGGAAAGAAGCAAACATTACGCCACTATTTAAGAAGGGATCGAGGAACAAGCCAGAAAATTACAGACCAATGATTTTAACATCACTAGTATGTAAATTACTCGAAATATTAATTAGAGACTATATGGTGGAATTCCTTGTAAAACATAATTTAATAAATACATCTCAACATGGGTTCCTAAAAGCAAGGTCATGTCTAACCAATCTCTTATGTTTTTTTGAAGAAATTACAAAGTGGGTAGATGACGGGTCACCACTGGATGTCTACTTAGATTTTCAGAAAGCTTTCGATAAAGTACCACTCCAAAGATTGATACTTAAACTAAAAGCCCATGGCATAGGTAATGATGTAATCAACTGGATAGAAAAGTGGCTTACACACAGAAGACAGAGAGTAATAGTAGACGGTGAGATTTCAAACTGGAAATCGGTTTTGAGTGGGGTACCACAGGGATCAGTATTAGGCCCTATACTGTTTTTTATATATATATATATATATATATATATATATATATATATATATATATATATATATATATATATATATATATATATATATATATATAAATGATTTAGAAGATGACATACCTTGCAATGTACTAAAATTTGCAGATGACACAAAAGTATTCAGAAAGGTTACAATTGATACAGATAAACAAAGTTTACAGGAAGATCTAGATAAATTAGTTAAATGGTCAGAAAAATTGCAAATGTTATTAAATTTTGGGAAGTGTAAATGTATACACATAGGACATGGAAACATGGACAAAGAATATAAAGTGGGGGATGCTGTACTAGGTAGAACCACACAAGAAAAGGACTTAGGAGTAACATTTAGTGTTGACATGAAAGTTTCACAGCAATGTGGGATTGCTGCTTCAAAAGGAAATCAAATTCTAGGGCTAATTAGGAGAACTACCATGTATAAGGAGACACAGCTAATTGTACCCCTGTACAAAGCAATAGTTAGACCACATTTGGAATATTGTATTTAAGCATGGAGGCCATATCGTAAAAAGGACATAGACAAGCTAGAAAGAATAAAACGAAGAGCAACTAAAATGATTCCAGAATTGAGAGACCTTAGTTACGAAAGTCGCTTATTACAATGTGGTTTGACAACACTAGAGACCAGGAGACTAAGGGGAGACCAAATAGAAATGTTTAAAATAGTGAACGGTTGTGAGGATGTTGATAGGAATATGTTCTTCAAACTTAAAGAAGGCAGTAGAACCAGAGGACACAAAAAGCAGCATTGGTTAAGGAGCAGTGTAGGTTGGACATGAGAAAGTACTCTCAAAGAGGGTGATAAATGAATGTAACAAACTGCCAAATGATTGTGTTAATGCTAGTAGTGTAAATATGTTTAAAAATAGAATTGACAGATATTTGATAAGGGCGGGCTATACATAGATGAGAAAATTGTTGGACTCTCGATAAGCCAATGGCTTCCTTGTCCACTTGCCATCTGGAAATTGGTTTTTTTGGGATGGAAATCTTGTTAAATCGTGTTAAATCTACCAGGAGTACAAGACTCCGGACGCCATTGCTCTGAGGATCATTGGAGCTCACCAGCCATTCCACCACGACAAGGTCGCAATCCCAGGAAAATATGTTTTAAGGTTATTAAGACAGTATTATTACTTACGGTATAATCATTAAGGTTGACATGTTTGTTATGCTGTTTTCTATGTGTCCTATTTTGTCTTCTTGATGTTATCATTATTAACAGTGTCGTCAGGAGCCTAGCTAGGTATAAATTCACATGGAAGCACAAATCTAAGTGGGGATATGGGGTCCACTTTTAAAAGCAAACTGTGATAACTTGTAATCTGGTGCATTTTCAAGTAAAGATAAAACTTCAATTAATAATTATGTTAATAGACAAACGCTGTTTGATAATGCTTAGGTAGTAAGTCTTTTGAGTTTATCATATCTACAGAAATAGTTTCTACCCTCTCCTTCATTTGGGAGGAATGTTAGCGCTAAACGACTGAAATGATAGATGATGCGTTCTGTTTCTAACGTCTTGTCCTTGTGTGCATGTGCGTAAGGGCCAATCCCGCCAAGCGCTCAGATGTCACCGTGCATGGAACGGAGAGTTCTTGAGGCGTCGCATGGCACTAAATGACCGCATTGCTGTGGCAGTCGAGACAAACATCACCAACAGTATAATGACTGTTGTATACATGTTATGGTACAGGACATGATTGATTTTACTGTATCGTGTCATCGAATGTGTTGGGCCTCTCAGCGAAATTCACCATCTCCCATCTTGCCTTCCAGCAATCGACTTCATTTGTAGCTGACGCAGTTCACCTGACATGTCAGCTGGACAATCTAGTGTCAGATTCACCCGTTGTCGTGGTGTGAGGTACTTTGTGATATACTAGTGATTTTGAGTTACTAATAGACGTGTGTCCATTTCCTGCAGCAGGTGACTAACGAACGGCAGATACTGACCCCATCCAATATTGGCTGGGGATGACAGTTGTATCAGCGGGCCCGTTCTCACGGACTTTGCCTCTGTCCACCCTCATTGCGCGGCTTGTTCGACTCAATCTCAAATCTCCCCTCTAGCTCTACTGCACTGTCAAAGCTTCTGGGTCGCCCTCTCCTGCTGCAGCTGGGCGACTGTAGTTGTTTCCTCTTTGGCAGAGGGTACATTGTTTGGACTGTAGGAATATGGTCAACAGTCAGTAGCGTTATGATGATGGACAACAAATAGTGTCTGGCTTTGCCGTGCCATCTTCTTCTAAATATTCCAGGGCAGTGAATACATCAATGAGTGCAGACTTGAATGTATACAAAGCGTTCACACGACTGGACCATCTTATCTCACAGAGCGATTGCAGATTACTAGCTGGTGGGCTCAATAGATGAAAGAGAAGGTGATCTGCTGGAATGTGCCTATCATACTTCTAACTAGCGACTCTTTGCAGGCATAAAAGTAATGTTAACGTCGTGTCCTTTGCAGTGGTTGTAGAATGTGCCGGGCAGACCCTATCAGTCTGATTCGTGCTTGAATTTCACGATGGATGCCAGTCAGATTAGGGATGGGCCATTCAATTTCTGGGGTGGGGTTGAATTAAACAAATATTTGTTTGTCATATTGATGTGGAAGCACGTGCGTACGGCTATCTACGCGCCTGGTCGTTTTTCTATGATATCACTTAATCAGTTTATGTTTATTAGCTATTGTTTATTGTTGTTGGTGTATCTTCCTGCTGCTGCTGCTGCTGCTGCTGCTGCTGCTGCTGCTGCTGCTGCTGCTGCTGCTGCTGCTGCTGCTGCTGCTGCTGCTGCTGCTGCTGCTGCTGCTGCTGCTGCTGCTGCTGCTGCTGCTGCTGCTGCTGCTGCTGCTGCTGCTGCTGCTGCTGGTCTGGATTCACACAACACAAATGGAGTATTTTGGACGTGACCTCATGCATCAGATGCAGAGTGCCCGTGTATGTATTTCACAAGAGCGCTGTTGTTAACATTATGATATGCAAATTCAATACATGTTGCTCTCTGAGCAATGGCATAAAGAACCAACTATCAAATAGAGTTGATAATCACGTAAGCGGCTCCAGACAGTAAACTAGTGGACACTGGTATGACTACCTGGCTCTAGGTCTATGACTACCCTGCTCTAGGTCTATGACTACCTGGCTCTAGGTATATTACTACCTGGCTTTATGTCTATGACTACTGGCTCTAGGTCTATGACTACCTGGCTCTAGGTCTATTACTACCTGGCTCTAGGTCTATGACTACCTGGCTCTAGGTCTATGACTACTGGCTCTAGGTCTGTGACTACTTGGTTCTAGGTCTATGCGTCTTCCTGAGCGAGCGACGTCAAACCAGCCAGACTAGAATGGTGGTCATCTTTTTATTCAACCCCTCGTGTCCTGGAATAAGGTGTGAGATAGTAGGCTCGAGTGAGGTCTGAGTCGGTTCGTGGATGCTCTGTAAATCCACAACACACTACACATTTACACGTGGGATATGTTACGTCCTCTGGCATAGGCACGAGGGTAGACGAGCACTACGTCATTTGGAATCTCAGTCGTATCTAATATTTTACGAAGCAATCCGGTTCCAGTACACCTGGGCCACAAGGCAAGCACTTAAACATTAGAATCACCAGTATACGTGATCGGTGGCCCGGTCGGTCGCGTGACTTCGGCGTGGCGTGGAATGGACGCATTACGACGCAAATGCAGTTACCGAAGCTGCAGATCGGGTTTATCACACTTAGTTTCAGTAGGTTTCCTCCCCGGGTGTTCTTGCGGAAATGACGTGGACATTCTCACATGGGAGCTCTGTCGCCTAACCATTAATGCCCCTTTATTGCATTCTCGGCAAGGGTTATGGCCCCTCTTTGGGATAATGTATTCCTGATTTGATCTTAACGTAATGTAATGAAATAAAGTGACGCACGAAATACATTTTCACCATAAAGTACAAGAATCATATACTGAGGTATCATTAATTACGACAACATCCTGTATTCGGGAACGACTGTCCTTATATTCTTACCAAGCAAACCACGCGGACAGAAATGTTCTCCAATGCAAATGTGACATCGTGCAAGAATTCAGTATGACAGTAAATAACTACATAAACCTTATAAAACCCACTTAATCAATCTCATACGTTTCTGTTATAAGGATAGCTGTTTAAAATGTCCAGCCAGCATGTTTATGTTCCCCCTCGTCCTTTTACAAATAGAAGAACTGCCAAATTCTCTTGCCCGAACGAACGTTCGACAAATGCACCAGCGAAATTGATGTTTAGGCATACAGCAGATTACGCAAAGCTAGCCAGACGAACTGCGCCCAGTCGCGGCTGAAAATACCATAATCAAAGCTTAGTGGTCTCCCGGGTGTCATCGTGAAAATCGATATGCTCATAGGTTCCCTGTCCTCTTTCCTGCTTCGAGAACGAAACCATCTGCGTCAGCAAATACTTGGTGAATGATGCAACGATAATGTAGCTGAATAACGTTACGTTATTGCATTACAGTTTACAGATCCAATATAGCAGTTGAGATATTCTGTTTTAGACATTGAGTGTGCAGCCAACAGCGACATAAATGTGTTAAGATGTATCTTCGAGCTTGAAATCGTGTTAGAGTTTTTTTCGTGATGGACATTAGCAATCCCGACGGTTTGTCGCACCGAAAAGAAATGACAGGTTGAGTGATACTTGACGAGTTCTCGACTATTAATGAAACGTATTCAATGAAACGAAGGTAATAATTTGATCTCATAAGGAAATCATCTTAGCCATCTATCAATCATACAGTGTGTGTGCTCTGGCAAAATAGGCTGTCGTGTCAAAACGAGCCACAGAAAGAATATTAAGCAACGTAGTAAATTATATCACACACTTTGAAATTACATTATGTGATCACGTGAAATGCGAAAGGTTGAAATCGATAATCCGCAAGACGACGTGCTCATACGAATGATGCAAAGATTCGTAAAGAGTGTATACAAATTGATTGATGCAGAACCGAGCAGGAAATAAGTACATTACATATGATGCGTTACATGTGGTGCTTTATGTGTGGTACGTTAGATATGGTGCGCTATGTGTGGTGCGTTATGTATGGTGCGGTATGTGTGGTGCGTTATATTTGTTGCGCTATGTGTGGTACGTTATGTTTGGTACGTTAGATATGGTGCGCTATGTTTGGTGCGTTATGTTTGGTGCGCTATGTGTGGTACGTTATATATGGTGCGGTATGTGTGGTGCGTTGTATTTGTTGCGCTGTGTTTGGTACGCTATGTGTGGTACGTTAGATATGGTGCGCTATGTTTGGTGCGTTATGTTTGGTGCGCTATGTGTGGTACGTTATATATGGTGCGGTATATGTGGTGCGCTATGTTTGGTGCGTTATGTTTGGTGCGCTATGTGTGGTACGTTAGATATGGTGCGCTATGTTTGGTGCGTTATATGTGGTGCGCTATATGTTGTGCGTTATATATGGTGCGGTATGTGTGGTGCGTTATATTTGTTGCGTTACATGTGGTGCGCTATGTGTGGTACGTTATACGTGGTGCGTTATATGTGTTGCGTTATATGTGCTAACCCTGATTATCTACAGACGACCGCGGCACCTACATTCTCTTCCGCAAATCGCCGAGGCACAAAGAAACCGCAGAATCTGCTAAACCACTGGGAAAAGCAGAACTGAAGTGAGATGACGGAATAGTGAGAAATACAAAACAAGGTGTCAACAGGGAAATCAATCACACGCCATTTGGGAGTACAAGGCCCAATCCCTGTTTGTTCCGCCCGACAGTTCAATTCATTGTTGGGCCGGATCAATTCGTACTCTGCAGAGCCCTCTGTTTGCGACATGCTGGTGTTGACGAATAATTGCACATAGAACATAATGTTGTTTATGTGACTACATGAAGCAAAGTTTCCAGTCGGGATGCAGAAGAATACATTGTTCGCATTACTTCATGAGTAAAATACAACATCAAACAATTATTGTTGTGTACGAATTTAGTATACTAGTGGTTAAGAGGTGACGCCTTAGTTAGACTTCCTGATGTGTTACAGAATGTGGAGCATAGTAAGTTTGGATATCGGACGTTTAACAAAATTCCTATAATCTGACGTAAATGCATTGGAACAGGGACATTACAAGGTTTGCTGGTAGAAGCTGTTGAGAGTGAAATGGTGGTTTTTTATATGATTTTAATAGGCGGACAGATATTTGGGATTTCTTTGGCCACTAGACACGTGTGCGCCGTAATTCGAGCCAATATTGGTAACCATTGACGGGTATCGCACATACAGGCATATTACAAGTGTTAGAAATGTATAATTTTGACATGATGGACACAGTCCAGCAAATCGCCTTCTCCTTCAACTACTCAAGCCAAGAAGTTGCTTGCCTGAGCTTGAGTTAGACGATGATAAACAAGCTGGTGTGAATAGAACTAAGCTGCAATTACTCTGTGAGACAAGACGGTCCAGTCATGCGAACGCACTGTACATATTCAAGTCTGCAATCACGGTTGGAGCCACCGTCATGGAATATTTGGAATAATATGGGGACGGCAAAGCCTGACACTGCTTGTCCATCAAAGCCTATGACTTGATCATAGCACTAGTGGTCATTGATACTCTCCAAAATCTGCATCTTCATCCACCTTTTGCCAAGGATAGGGGTCAAGTAGTAGCCATATCTCGATGGCCAGAGGGACATTCTTTTTATGTTTTATTTCGCCTTAAAAATGCACCAATTTGCAAATTAGTACAGTTTTTTAAATTGACCCTAGATCCCCTTTTAGATTTGTACTTCCACGTGTATTTATACATAGCTACGTCCCTGACTGTGGAGCCTTCCACTCCACATACATAGCTACGCCCCTGACTGTGGAGCCTGCCACTCCACATACATAGCTACGCCCCTGACTGTGGAGCTCTTGGTTGTTGCCAGCATCGTCATCATTGGTCGGCCGGAGGAGGAACATCGACGAGCCGGCTCCATAAAGGTCGTTAGGGATGAAGGTCAGCCTCTTCAACATCAACATTTTCGCAGATCATTATGGTGTATGTTTTCTTTGCTTCCCTCTGGTTTTCTTGTCTTGAGTGAGTGCCCACGATATGAATATTGACACAGGTTCTTCTTTACGTTATCATAATGCAGATAAGCTACAGACTACCTCCAGATAATTTATGTGGTGAATGCCAGTTATTTTAAAGTAATAACTACGATGACGTGTCGCTGTGTTGGTTAATTTTCTTGATTTGTCGTTGTTACAACTTGTCAACATAGAAGAAACACTCGACATACCCACTCTTCCAACATAGACGCCACTCATCAATGGACCTGCCAACACTGCAAGCTTGCCTTCCGCTCTAATGCTGGTCTAGCCTCTCACACCCGACACAGACACCCAACATCAACCCATTTGTCAGACAGCCGATGATGTCTCAAAGGATATAACAATGAAGAATGTTAACCTCAATCTGTGTCAGGTGAACGGATGTTCGATCGGGCAGCAGAAAACAAATTGTGCATCTCTTCGGATTAGAGTCCAAGGCATGGGTTAACTGATTACTTAACTTGTAAAAAAATTCGTTCGTCTTGATTGGCATCACATTCCACGTGATAGAAAATAATCGAAGATGTTAATAACGTAGTCTTGCGTTTCAGTTTAACCAGCTATGTATGTTTCAGACTCATCATAGACGTCTGCCGAGGTTCGGTCGTGGGTCCTGGTGTGACTCAGGAGCCCGATTCGTGATCTGCAGGTGTTAGGACTGTAGGGACAGGAAGTTCCGGGTGGAAGTGAAGCTTGGTCTTGGTTCGTTTCCTTTTCCTGTCTTCTGTTCCGCTTCTCCGAGGCGATCTGTCTCTGGGCCCTTGCCTGGTGGGTGTAGTCGAAAGCTTTGGTGAAGAAAATGACGAACATAAGCAGTTCATGTGTGTGCATATGCGTGCGTGCGTCCGTGCGTTAATGCGTGTTTACTAACACGAATTTGCACAAAGTACTTGTACTATGCATCCCAGACGCCGAACCGATCGATAACGTCACTGTCAAAAACCAGCCTTATTGCATAGACGCTACACAGATTCTGCATTACATACAAGACCCCCAGGGGATCAGACAATGAAATTCGGACGTGATGATTACTAGCGTGTGAAATCGTCAGTCGTTCTCTGACGTCATACACATTCTATGTTAAGAAGTGTTTGTTTTTCGGAACAACTACGAACTGTGCGCACTATTCCTGGGGCGTGTTCGCGCGACGAATACCGGAGTTGATCGCTCGAGTGTAGTGTGAACGATAAACCGCAAAATTGCCATTATCTAACAAGATTAACAAGACTACCATCCAGTCATTATCTTGTCGAGAGTCAAACATTTTTTTTTCATTGTGTAACCTGCCCTCCTGAGATATGTGTCAACTTTGTTTTTTTAATATTCACGCTGCTAGTATTTATAAAACACAGTTAATATAACCAGTAGGCAATGTGTTCCATTAATTTATTGACCTCTGTGAGAATAAGTACTTTTTCGTATCCAATACATTCTATACGTTCGAAAAAAATTATTTCAATATCTTCATAACAATATTTTTTTAAAACTTGTGTTTGGTCTCCTCTTAAGATGGCCGATTACCCAGCAATAAAAGTAATTAAACTTAAAATTTAAAGGTTGTTTGAAATGCATTAGACCCCAAAAGCCCACAAAGGCAAAACGCACACACTTGGGATTCCCGTGCGTGTTTTAAATATCTGACAGTAACAACTATGTCACCTGCAAAATTAGCAAAATACTGTACTATAATCAGTCATAATACGATATTCATTTACTATTCAAATATAAAAGTGCAAGAATACTGCGATTTGATAAGGTCATATTATATAAAACATAATATGTCAAACTCGTATAAAGCAAAATTGTAAAATTCAGTATTTTATGTATTTTGTTAAGTCGCAGTAAAACAACATTTTAGCAATTTTTTTTTACAACATTCGATATTTGAATCACACGGAATAACACCATTTCAGTAAGACTTGGCCAACACCATTTCAGTAAGACTTGGCCAACATGTTCGTTTATTATTTATTTATGTAAAGAGGCAAAAAAGTCAGGGGTTCCCGTGCGACATTTTGAAATATATGACTCAGTAATCAGAATCAGCAAAACTGTTATCAAAAGCCAAATTTTACCCACAAGGAATTTCATTTCAGCAAAAGTTAGCCGAAATGTTAATTTATTATTCATCTCTATATACATGAAAAAATAATGAAGTGCCTGGTAAAAAATCGTGGTTTGCTATCTTAAAATCAATTAGTTCAGAACTTACTTTTCAGTAACGAATTTACAATACACGTTGTCCACCGGGGGGGGGGGGGGTCCACTGGTAGTACATTAAATTTACTAGCAAAAATGCTCGTCCCAGGACGGGGTAACTTGGTAGTTCATACGTAATAAAATGTTTACCAAATGCCTCAAGCCAATATGCCATAAATACGTTCGAGATCACGCACGTTATGCAATACTCGTTGCATGTTCGAAATGTTGAAGGTCGAGTGAATTTAGACCCATGGATACTTGTATTGGCTGTAGAATAGTAGAATATCTTTTTATTGTGCATTGGCCCTCATTCTGCGACCTCGGGTGCGTGCTTTCTACTATAAATAATATAAACCACCCAGATGGCGCTACGTACTCTCAAACGGTTTACGTACCGAATTATTCGTCGCGCGCGCGCGTGGTTTCTGCGAGTGTTGGAAGTTAACGTTTTACGTAGCGAACATTTGATTTACCATAAAAACTGATAAGAACCCTTGATATATGGGATGTTTCGAAAAAATAAAAGCGTTTCGTTTCATTCGTAGATTACTATCTGAAAGCTTGGCGCCCGAGGTGCAAGCCGTCTAGGAGGAAAACGTGAACATAACCACATACAAACATAGAAACATATATACATACATACACAAACATACATACATACACACACACATACATACATACGCTAGCTCGATTATAGTTAAATACTGTTGTCGGTTATAAATTAACTTTCTTTTACAAAAACATGCATAATTTGTGTTTGTTATTGGCATAAAGGACGTAGTTTCAATCGACAGTATAACATGTGTGTTGATTTCATCTTAAGACTACGATGCGCAGATCGATGCGCAGTTAGCTTGATTTACAGGTAGTCGGCCACCGTAGTCTCCCGTCAACTAGCGCTGTCAAACCACATTCTATAAAGCTTCACCTTTCACAAATCACACACCATAATAGTATCTGGTTACTGAGGTGCTATCTGAAAGGTGAGCCGCCGTCACTAGCGGCTCATGCACTGTGCTGAGAGCGGCTGTGCTAAAGACGGAGAGAAATATCGATCGGCGCGCCTCCTGTCGGCGCTGCTTGGGTCTCTCAGCAACTGAACGCTTCGGCCACATTCTTGGCATCGACCGGTGTAGCGCGTTGGCGGGGGTTGAGCTCGAACAATTACGCCGGCCTGGCGCAAACCAAGTGTGGACGGCGTCAGCGGCGCGTCAACAAAGCCAGTACGAACGACGGGCTGTCTCGTCGAGGATTCAGTAACTGCATGCACGGTCGCACTGCCGGTGGACGTACAGCGTTGACGCAAGAGCGAGCGAGCGCTGTCGTTGCAGACCTCGGGCAAGTTGCGTGCTTACTTACGCGTCAGTTGCGTGGCCGTTGCTGCGGTGATCACTGGTGTTGCGTACGGCGCGCTGACGCAACTGCACGGCAGGGGCCGGCGGAATTAACCAGCGAGTTCATCCCACACGCGAATAGCAGGCAGGTGTCAGAACTTGTGGTGTATCCGACGCGTGTCGTGATTGCGTTGTTGACGTCTCCCGGGAGAGTGCAATTGATAGACCTTGACCGACGGTGGCCAGTCAGGCGTGAAGGCGGTGCTTGACATTTACAAACCGCCAGCTTTTTTACGACGCGGCGCGCAAAGCTATCAGCTGGTACACCTGTCGGCCGCACTGGCTGGATACAGCGTTGTGCCGCACGAAGTCGGCGCGTGGCTGACTGTGTACTGCTACTAGTGATGACAATGAGTGCAACGTCGCAACTCACCTGATGAAGATTGCCACCGCAAGTTTGCGTTATATATGACGTATTGTGAACAAAGGCGTTGACATTCTAACCGGGATTCGTTGAATAAGACGTACATCACAGCTAATCAGTGCATAGAAGTAACCGAGTATATCTCACATGGGTAAGGCACTGGTGTCATTTTGACTGCTATGACTGACACGTGAATCCAAACCGTCCGGATGGATTCCCGGAAGAGGGCGTCCGACACGTCCGGTGTCGCCGGCCGCGGAGGCTGCGACCCGAGCAAGAACAGTGGCATGGACAGCCTTCCTCGGCGATATTCGCCCGTCGATCGGCATCGCAGTGCGGGCGGCTACGGCCAGGCGACAGCAGCGACGACCGGCCGTCCGTCAAGGAGACAGTATGACGACTCGTCCTTGCTGTCGCCGGGTAGCAACCGCCTGCGACCGCGGCGATTGTCCGACCCGGGCCGGGTGTCGCTGTCCCCGCTCCGAGGTGTCACACAACTGAATTGTGACATCGCCGAGGAGGGAGAGAACGAGGACGACCCTCCCGCGGCGTCTCCACCCCACAGGTTCTCCCTCCTGGGCCACGCACGATCCCGTTCTCCAGGGATAGCTGGCACGTCCCGACGCCCGCAGCCGCGTTCGCGTTCCAACTCTCTTCCCGCACCAGACCCCCGCGTCTTCGAGGTCGGGGAAGCCATCGGGGCTCTGGCCGGGTCGAAGAATACACCCGTTGTCACCATGAGTACGCTCGAGCCAATCATTGCGTCACACCCGGCGCCAGGCCGACGCAAGAGCGTCTCGATCGAGAGTCCGTCACTCGCTTCCATCTCGGAAGAGGGCGCTACAGTCAAACCTCCTCGCCGCTTCTCGACGCCCAACGTGACGCTGGACGCCACGGCGGCGGTGGCGTCGTTGAAAATAACCGAACCGTCGGCGTCGTAGCATCGGGCCGACATAGAAACGATGTACCGAAAACGTGCTATCAGATGGTCGGGTAATGTGTCCATCTACATCTCTGCTGTGTGACAAAACGAGTGTTTTAATGAGGCCAGTACACGTGGTTACGTTATAATGTGGCAAGATAGTGCCCGGCTGTTGTCGAGAGTGTTTGATGTTTCAGATAAACAATGTGTGAGTGAGTTTGGAATAACCATCTGATATCAGTGGTAGTGATTTTGAGCGTGATCACGTGACACATGACTCGACTGCAGATGGCGCCCCGGAGGTGGATGTTTCTGGGGTCAATAGCAAGATGTGCACATGTCACCGCAGAATGATTCGTAATCCCCGGAGTCTTGGGGCGGTCAGTCGAGTAGTCTTGGGGCGGTCAGTCGAGGAGTCTTGGGCCGGTCAGTCGAGGAGTCTTGGGGCGGTCAGTCGAGGAGTCTTGGGGCGGTCAGTCGAGGAGTCTTGGGCCGGTCAGTCGAGGAGTCTTGGGCCGGTCAGTCGAGGAGTCTTGGGGCGGTCAGTCGAGGAGTCTTGGGGCGGTCAGTCGAGGAGTCTTGTGTTAGAGTTTGTCCCGAGAGAATCGCCGGATCAATCAACAATGTAAGAGTGGCCGGAGGCGATACTTAATAAATGAATGCGTTAAAACAAATCGAGTCGTCGATTTATTGTGGGGTCATGGTACGGTCTGCCGGTCGGGTCGGGCCGGTCGTCCAGCGAGACCACCAGTCACCGGTAAGGTAATAACGGAAGCGAGTCACGTCATTATTGAGCGGCGACCAGGCGGGCAACAATAAATGAACGAAGCGGCTAAACTGATTAAGATCTGCAAGGCCAGAGCGCTCCCGGGAGTTCTCCGCTCTCCGGCGCTGCGATGCTATTTCAATTTGCGCTGCTGCGATATAATTACAGTTTTCTCGACCTTGGACGGCTGACCGAAGGCGAACAATTTCTGTTTACTCTGGATTATTAAGTGCGCCCAACGATGAATCCCCGACTTGACTGCAACACATCGGCTCTAGTTCGTCTCTTGTATTCATCTGTGCACATGCTCCACATACAATGAGGTAAACAGGTTCTCGTGTTCGGTTAATTGACGGATTTGTGCGATTAAATCAAAATCCTATGTATTACCTGAGCAACGATACGCTAGCTGACCTGAAACGGTCGTCTAAAGTTATTGGACTGGAGTAACTATGATATGGTGTAACTCTTTGGGCATGCATTAATTAGGAGCCATATCACCTGTTTCACCTGCCCCGCTGTCAATAACACCAGCTACGGCAAATCAGACACCAGTGCTTACCGCTGTGTAAACGTTACTGGATTGTGAAATATGTCGTCCGCCTTCCTGTTCTTGTTAGTGTTGGTTTGCTTAGAAAAGCACTCCGAGAATCGTAACTTACAAAAATGCGCGGTGCAATAGCTAGACATCTAACTCTAATCACGGGCACGATTGAACACTTCAGAAGCAATACATTTAAACGTTGTACGTTATACTAATTATTGATACAAGCGATGCAACGACTGGTTCATTGGTGGAGCGGCGCCCGTTATAGTGCGGGGCTCCCAAACTGCGGACCAGGAACTTTTGGGGCCGATATGTATTTCCAGGGGTTCTCGACAAACCTGCAAACTTAGTGTAGTATAGAAAATAAGTATAAAAAATGCATTGCGGCGAAAAGAGAGAGGGGGGGAGCTTGAGCTGTGAATGTGTGGGAGCTCAGTATTAGTGGCCTCACACTACAAGCCTGGCGTCGTCGCACATGTAACGCGGTATCCAACAGATATGAAATTTCTCGGAAGAAATGTCATTAATTCAGTTTTGCGGCTAGGCTATGTGTTGGGGGGGGGGTTCAGTTAGTCTACCGTACACATGCTCATATGTTCTATTTTCCTAGTGCATATCCAACAATTGAAATAGGGTCGTCAATAAATATAAGACAATATGTTTTCGACATTACTCGACGGTAAACACGATCAAAAAAATCAGTGCCTTGGGTTATCCACTGACTGTGACATACGTTACAATTTGTATTGTCGTCTTGTCGTGTAGATGACAAGGCTGCGATTCCGCAGAATGGGCCTACCAGGGGTCAAGGGTCATTAATCTACTTCCGGGTTCGTATCATATGAATCAAGTTCCAGTGGTTTTGACACGGTACCCCTTTCGAGGATTTGTTTGCACTCAGAAACATTATCATCTACAGGGACAAGTGCGGGCTTCGACACTTGTGCATCGCAGAGGTTTATATTTCTAGTTGTTGGTTGGCAGCGTATGCACGTATCAGTTATGGAAGGATCCCTGCGTACGAAGACAGAATCTGGGTTGTTTGGGCGACAAAAGATGGGGAGCATCTTCTATGTCGATTTTCTCGAGAAATAAAATCGAGGTATTTGACGAAGTACACTACTGAAGGTCGGTGACAAGACAACAATTGATTAAGGCAAACAGTTTTTAATAAAACCGAATCTTAATTCTGTGCACAGAGTGGAATTGCCTGGCTGACTTTTATCATTGGTTTACCTTTCAACAATAATAGTGCAGTGTACCCACAAAACAGCGGCAGCCTCCTCCTTTCAACAATAATAGTGCAGTGTACCCACAAAACAGCGGCAGCCTCCTCCTTTCAACAATAATAGTGCAGTATACCCACAAAACAGCGGCAGCCTCCTCCTTTCAACAATAATAGTGCAGTGTACCCACAAAACAGCGGCAGCCTCCTCCTTTCAACAATAACAGTGCAGTGTACCCACAAAACAGCGGCAGCCTCCTCCTTTCAACAATAACAGTGCAGTGTACCCACAAAACAGCGGCAGCCTCCTCCTTTCAACAATAACAGTGCAGTGTACCCACAAAACAGCGGCAGCCTCCTCCTTTCAACAATAATAGTGCAGTGTACCCACAAAACAGCGGCAACGTCTGGCTGAAGTTTTGTCGACGTCTTGCCGACGTATGAAATTCGACGATGCGTCAAGAGCTGCCCGTTGGAGCACTCCTACGCGATTATTCAGATCTGGCCGTACGTGCTGTCTATAGTAATGTAGCGCGGCACACCGAATGTACAGCTTGTATGCGCATGTAAATTATCATATGGAATTTTGCCGTCGTGTAATAATGTGTGTTTATTTATTGGCATACTAATAGCATTCCTGCCATCATAAACACATTTCTAACCCCATACGTGGCAAAACAGCGATGTCTATCAACATCAACAAAGCATGACGTAATTTACGTTTGGAATATCGTTTCGTAAACCCGAAAATTATTTTTCCATAACCTCTATGATTCCTGTATGTGAAACAGTCAACAGCTCAGTGTGTGTCGACTGGTCTCTCCGACACTCCGTCACAACTGCGTACATTGTTAACGGCTTTATTAAAACGCATTCCTTCTGAATCTGACTTATTTTTTTACTCATCCGTTGTGAATACACTTGAAATAATTGGCATTCATCTTTGCGTATCGTCTTACGTATCTCAACCAAAAGGGGCGTTCTGGACATATAAAATATTATTCATGCACTTATTTGCAGACAGCAGATGTATGGGCGGACAAGTTTTATTTGTTTATGTGTTCGGCAACGTGTGTGTGGTACACCCCTAATGCGTCGAACCGATTACTGGTAACTTAATTCTTGCTATGACGTCATACAGTGCAAGGTATAAATTCATGTGAAAGCACAAATCTAAGTGGGGGTATGGGGTCCATTTAAAAGCAAACTGTGGTAATTTGTAATGTGGTTCATTTTGAAGTCAAAATAAAACTTAAAGGAATGCCTCTCCGACCTTCCCCTGCTCCACTCTCACCCCTGCTCCACTTCCACCCCTGCTCCACTTCCACCCCTGCTCCACCCTCACCCCTGCTCCACTCTCACCCCTGCTCCATTTCCACCCCTGGTCCACTCCCACCCCTGGTCAACTCCCACCCCTGCTCCACTCCCACCCATGGTCCACTCCCACCCATGGTCCACTCCCATCCCTGGTCCACTCCCACCCCTGCTCCACTACCACCATCGGTCCACTCCCATCCCTGCTCCACTCCCATCCCGGGTCCACTCCCACCCCTGGTCCACTCCCACCCCTGCTCCACACCCACCCCCGGTCCACTTCCATCCCTGGTCCACTCCCATCCCGGGTCCACTTCCACCCCTGGTCCACTCCCATCTCTGCTCCACTCCCACCCCTGCTCCACTCCCACACTGCTCTACTCCCACCCCTGCTCTACTCCCACCCTTGTTCCACTTCCACCCCTGGTCAAAGGTGAATGTGAACCTTCAGTATATCATATATGTTTGAAAAAAGACTTCATTTTGCAGTATATTAAGATTGTCTACATGTTTCAGTAACCCGTGTTCTATGTAATAGCACAGACAGTAACAGCCAGTGAAGCATTATTGCAGTACATGTACATGTATTACAATATCATTCAAAGTCATTGAAAACGTGTGCTATGATGACCATATGTGCTAATAATCAATCCTGACAATTATGTTAACAACAAACACTGTTTGATAATGCTTCGGTAATAAGTGTTTACGAGTTTATCATATCTACAAAAATGGTTCAGTTACTACCCTCTCCATCATTTGGGAGGAATGCGCTGAACGACTGAACTGATCGATGATGCGTTCTGTATCCAACATCTTGTTCTTGTGCGCATGCGTAAGTCCCAATCCGAAATTCGCCATCTCCCATCTTGCCTTCCATCAACCCATATCCTTTTGTAGTTGACGCAGATCACCTGGCAATGTCGTCCTGGAACATCTCGTCCAGTTGAACAATCTAGTGTCAGAATCCCCCGTTGTCGTGGTGTGAGGTACTTTGTGATATACTAGTGATTTTGAGTTACTAATAGACGTGTGTCCATTTCCTGCAGCAGGTGACTAACGAACGGCAGATACTGACCCCATCCAATATTGGCTGGGGATGTCAGTTGTATCAGCGGGCCCGTTCTCGCGGACTTTGCCTCTGTCCACCCTCATTGCGCGGCTTGTTCGGCTCAATCTCAAATCTCCCCTCTAGCTCTACAGCACTGTCAAAGCTTCTGGGTCGCCCTCTCCTGCTGCAGCTGGGCGACTGTAGTTGTTTCCTCTTTGGCAGAGGGTACATTGTTTGGGCTGTAGGAATATGGTCAACAGTCAGTAGCGTTATGATGAATTCAACATGATGGACAACAAATAGCGTCTGGCTTTGCCCTACCATCTTCTAAATATTCCAGGCCAGTGAC